>JAPYYA010004986.1:0-11231 GCA_028533165.1 Leontopithecus rosalia | reverse complement strand
GTCTGTTCATTTCCTTTGCCCATTTTTGGATGGGCTTGTTTGCTTTTTTCTTGTAGATCTGTTTGAGTTCTTTGTAAATTCTGGATATCAGCCCTTTGTCAGTTGGGTAAACTGCAAAAATTTTTTCCCATTCTGTTGGTTTTGTGTTTTTTTTAAGATGGCAGATTGGGGACTGTTAGTATGCGTCTCCCACTTATAAAGACAAAATACTGTGTAGAGATTCATGCTGTGAACTTTTTCCAAGAAGTAAGGCAGGAACTTAACAGGAGAACTAAAAACACCTACAGACCCTTTGAAGGAAGCAGTGGGTTGCAGCCTACATTGTGAGCCAGGCAGAAAACTGTTAAGTCCTCAGAGTGTTAGGTGGGGATAAACTGCCTCCAAGATATATACTCCTACTGAGGAACCTAGCAATCAGGGCCAGGAAGGAAGGCCTTAACCCTACACAGTGCTGCAACTGATTTAGTGAGCACTGGCAAATACATGAGAAGGAGCAACATCAGATCATGCTTAGAGAATTCCCAGTTTCCAGCAGGGACAGAGAGAAGTCATCCATGATCCTTTTTCACAGAGTACCTCATGGAAGTTGGCCAGCTAATTCAGATGGTGGTTGCAGGTTGAGAGAAGCTCCCATCATTGGTGATATAATCTCAAGTGGGGATGAACTCCCTAGGCCAGAACCAAGAGGCCCGTGGGAAGTGTGCTATAGACGTGGGTGCAGGAGCTGGGCACCACTGCTTCATGGGCAGACTGGGAGGGGCATGGCCTGAAAGCCATGGTTTCTATCTCAATAGGGAAGGCTTGAAATCTGGTGCAGACTACCCAGAACTTAGCTAGCTGCTGCTAGTGGAACACTGTAGGTGTGAAACCTGCCTTGCCAAGTATGTGAGAGCTGGGTAGGGCTTACTGCTGCCTGCTACTCCCCACTCCCCTAGCAGACTCTTCTGGGCAGCAGAGGCAGCTGTGCTTCTCCCTGGAACATTACCCCAGCAACCAGAGAACTGCCTTCTGATTCCCCCTGGGATGGCTTCTTGCACCCACACGTGGAGAGCCAGAGCACAAACTTAACCTGACCCAGCCAACACCTGGCTTTGCTCTTCCACCCATTCTGATGGCTTAACACAAAGGACAGAAACTTTTGGGAGGTCTATGGCACCACTCATTGCCTGAGACAGTAGGGTACCTTTCCTGGGTAACACCTGAGACATAAGAGTACCCCCTCTGGGTAACTAACATAAGACAAGCACAAATCCACCACTACCACCACAGCTGGCGCTCTTTTGCAAATGCCACCCCCTGGCTAGAGACCACCTGACAGAGTCCATAACAGCATCTGCAGGCAGAATAACACAGCACCCAGGAAAGAGAAAACTTGTACATGACCTCAGCCAGTAACATTGTCTGCATCACCCTGGCTAACCAAGAGATCCTGAGTATGTTCACATGACCAGTTCACTACTACTACAGCTGGCATTTGAGAAAGCCAACACAGTAAGCCTATTTATATCCAATGAATCTCACAGAATCTACATCATTTACCTGCCAACACATCAGAACTGGTGCTAATACCTGCTGCTGAGAGACCTGAGGACATGTCATGTCCCTAGATTCCTTGCAGACATTTCCCACTACCATACTGGAGTGTGGCAGCCTCACTGGGCAGCTAGACCCAGAGAAGTAGTATTCACAGTAGTCTGGCCCTGAGTGACTCCTACTGCTAGGGGAGGAGGGAGTGCACAACATTAAGGGAGAATCTTGTGGGACAAAATCATCCAGATGGCAGGTCTTGAGTACCAAACTTTCCACATGGTGGGAAATTTCTTTCAGCAAAGGCACTGGTGCAGTGCTGGGCTCAGCGAGAAAAATCTGCAGCCCTACCCCAACAGGCAGCCCAGATGCCCATGAAAGAACTTGAAGATGGGGACTTCTCCCCTTTGCCTGCTACTGCAGACACAGCTGAGTCTTCTCCCATGGGAGCTTAGCATGAGTGTATCTGTAGACAGCTTTTCTGGAATATTTCAGGGTGACTGCTTTTCCACAGAAGGAGCATCCTTCAAGTTCAGGCTTGTATAAGAGGTAGAATCATAGTTCCTCTCTACTTGGAATATCAAAATTCCTGCAGATGAAAAGAGGTGCCTATCTGATCTGAATAGCTGAAACACTGGGGATCTGGTCTGGGAGTTAGGTAGCTTTCCTGCTGGCCTGGCAGAGGAGCTGAGCTGGTTCCCTCCTTTCCTGCTGAAAAGACCACGATTTCACTGAGTTCTCCCAGCTACCTTTGTCAAGGCTGTGATCTTTCCCCACCATGGGGTATTGCATTTACCCACATGTTTAGCTAAATCTGATTTTTACCCCCAGACAAATCCCCTACTGGCCTGAAGCCTGAACTTTTCAACTCAGTAAATAATCAGGGAAAAAATAACTAAATAAAAAAGCGTTCACAAATAGGGGAAAAGATAAGCTTCCAGAAACATCTGCCATTCTAGCCTTGCCAGAGATAGTGAACCTGCTCACACACTGAGCACATTGCTCTCACAGACAGCATCTGAGAAAGCCATCATAGAAAGACTTTCTATAACCAAGGAGCTCATACAGAGTCTTCACCTCTGAAAGTGCCAAGAGCCAAATTAGGTTACAAAAACTATATACATTAAAGTCACAACCTCAAGGAGACAAAAAAAGAAATTTTAAAAAATCACAGTTGAATTAAAAATAAATCCAAAAATAATTAGAAGAAATAGTTTACCCAAATGAGAAGGAGCTGGAACAATAATTTTGGCAATATAGGAAGACAAGATACTATAGCACACCCAAAAGATCATACTAGGTCTTCAACAATGGCAAACCAATATGAAATATTTAAAACACCAGATGAAGAATTCAAAGGATTATTAAGTTACTTCAGGAGATACAAGAGAAAGGAGAATAAATTTTTTTAAATAAGCAATTTTAAAAAATTTTTAATTTTTTTAAATTTTTTTAAATTTTTAAAAATAAATTTTTTAAAAAAGCAATTCAGGATATGAATAAAAACTTTTCTATAGAGATAGATATTTTCAAAAACAATCAGAACTTCTGGAAACAAAAGACACATTTAAGGAATTATGAAATGCAGTGGAAACTTTTAACAATAGACTAGGCTAAGTAGAAGACAGAATTTCAGAGCTTCAAGACAAAGGTCTGAATTCAATCAGACAAAAATAAAACAAAAATAAGTTTTGAAAAATGAACAAAGCCTCCAAGAAATATGAGATTATGTAAAATGGCCAAACCTAAAAATCATTGGTATTTCTGAAGGAGAAGAAAAAACAAAAAGTCTGGAAAACCTATCTGAGGGAATAATTACAGAAAACTTCACTGGCCTTGCTGGAGATTTAAACATACAAGTACAGGAAGTTTAAACAACTCCTGAGAGATTCATTGCAAAAAGGACATTACTGAGGCATTTGTCAACAAGCTATTTAAAGTCAAAGTGAAGTAAAGAATGATAAGAATAGAGGGAAAAAAAGCACCATGTAACCTATACAGGAAAACCATAAGGGATTTGGGTTTTATCTTTAGCTTCCTTAAACAGAATAACTATCAGCCAAGAATTTTGTAATCCAGCAAAACTAAGTTGCATAAATGAAGAAGAAATAAAGTCTTTTTCAGACAGGCAAATGCTGTGGGAATTTACCACTACCATATCAGCCCTATTTAAAAAAAAAAATGCTTAAAGGGGTCTAAATCTTGAAACTAAAGGTCAATATGCACCAGAATAGAAGCTCTTGAAAGGCTTAAACTTGCAGGGCCTATAAAATAATAACACATGAAGAAAATAAAGCATCTAGGTAGCAATCAGCCTAATAATTGGAACATTACCTCACATCTCAGTAGTAATGTTAAATGTAAATGGTCTAAATGTGCCACTTAAAAGATACAGAAGGAAATTAAGGCAGAAATCAAGAAGTTCTTTGAAAGAAATGAAAACAAAGATACAACATGCAGGAATCTCTGGGACACAGCTAAGTCAGTGTTAAGAAGGAAATTTATAGCACTAAACACCCACATCAAAAAGTTGGAAAGATCTCAAATTAACAACCTAACATCAACTAAAAGAACTAGAGGACCAAGAGCAAACCAACCCCAAAGCTAGCAGAAAACAAGAAATAATCGAAAACAGAACTGAACTGAAGGAGATTGAGACACAAAAAAGCATTCAAAAGATAAATGAAATTAGGAGCTGGATTTTTGAAAAAATTATTAAGATAGGGTGCTAATAAAGACTAATTAGGACTAATAAGGAATAAAAGAGAGAAGATCCAAATAAACACAATTACAAACAACAAATGGGAGGTTACCACTGACCCCAAAGAAATACAAGTAACCAGCAGAGACTACCATGAACATCTCTATGCACAGAAACAAGAAAACCTAGAAGAGATGGATAAATTCCTGGACACATACACCCTTCCAAGATTGAACCAGGAGGAAATTGATTCACTCAACAGACCAATAACAAGTTCCAAAATTGAGCTTGTTAATAATAGCCTACTAATACAGTTTGGCATGTCCCCACCCAAATCTCATCTTGAACTGTATCTCCCATAATTCCCATTGTTGTGAGAGGGATCTGGTGGGAGATAATTGAATCATGACAGCAGTTTTCCCCATACTGCTCTCATGGGGAGCAGTCTTACGAGATCTGATGGTTTTATATGGAGAAACCCCTTTCGCTTGGTTCTCATTCTCTCTTTGCCTGTTGCCATCCATATAAGATGTGACTTGCGCCTCCTTACTTTCCACCATGATTGTGAGGCTTCCCCAGCCACATGGAACTGTAAGTCCAATTAAACCTCTTTCTTTTGTAAATTGCCTAGTCTTGGAGATGACTTTATCAGCAGTGTAAAAACAGACTAATACACCTACCAACCAAAAAAAGCCCGGGACCAGAAGGATTCACAGCTGAATTCTACCAGACATGCAAAGGAGAAATTTATCATGCCAGCTGAAACTATCCCCAAAAAACTGAAAAGGACGGATTCCTCTCCAACTCATTCTATGAGGTCAGCATCATTCTGATATCAAAAACCTGGCAGAAACACAACAAAAAAGAAAACATCAGGACAATAGCCTTGATGATCATTGATGCAAAAATCCTCAACAAAATACTTACAAATCAAATCCAGCAACACATCAAAAATCACAATCACAATCAATTAGGCTTTACCCCTGGGATGCAGGATTGGTTCAACATATGCAAATCAATAAATGTGCTTCATCAGAAACAGAACTCAAGACAGAAACCACATGATCATCTCAGTTCAACATCCTTTCATGTTAAAAACTCTCAACATACTAGGTAATGAAGGAATATATCTCAAAATAATAAGAGCCATTTATGACAAACCCACAGCCAACATCATGCTGAATGGGGAAAAGCTGGAAGCATTCCCCTTGAAAATTGGTGCAAGTATGCTCACTCACCACTCCTATTTAACAGATTATTGAAAACCCTGGCAAAATGCAATCAGGCAAGAGAAAGAAATAAAGGGCATCCAAACAGGAAGAGAGAAGGTCAAACAATTCCTGTTTGCAGATGACATGAGTTTATATCTAGAAAACCCATACTTATGGACATAAAGTTCCTGCAGCTGTTAAACATCTTCAGCAAAGTTTTAGGATACAAAGATCAGTGTACAAAAATTACTAGCATTCCTATACATCAACAATAGCCAAGCCAAGAGTCAAATCAAAAACACAATCCCATACACAATTACCACAAAAAGAATAAAATACCTAGTAATACAGCTAAAAAGGGAGGTGAAAGATCTCTATAATAATGAAATTACAAAACACTGCTTAAATAAATCAGAGATGACAAAAACAAATGGAAAAACATTCCACGTTTGAAGATAGGAAGAATCAATATCATTAAAATGGCCATATTGCCCAAAGCAATTTAGAGACTCATTGCTGTCAAACCTCCAATGACATGCTTCATAGAACTAGAAAAAAAGAAAATATTTAAAATTGATATGGAACCAAAGAAGAGCCCAAATAACCAAGGGAATTCTGATCAAAAAGAACAAAACTGGAAGCATCATGTTACCCAACTTCAAACTATGCTACAGGGCTAAAGTAACCAAAATAGCATGGGACTGGTACAAAAACAGACACAAAGATCAACTGACCAGAATAGAGAGGCCAGAAATAAGGCCACACATTTACAGCCATCTGATCTTTGGACTCCCTATTCAATAAATGGTGCTAGCCTAACTGGCTAGTTAAATGCAGAAGATTGAAACTGGATCCCTTCTTTATACCACATACAAAAATCAACTCAAGTTGGAGTAAAGACTTAAATATAAAACCTGAAACTATGAAAACCCTGGAAGACAAACTGGGCAATATCATTTTGGACATAGAACCTGGCAAAGATTTCATGACGAAGACACCAAAAGCAATCACAACAAAGGCAAAAAGTGACAAACAGGATCTAATTAAACTTAAGAGCTTCTGCACAGCAAAAGAAACTATTAACAGTGTAAACAGACAGCCTACAGAATGAGAGAACATATTTTCAAACTGCATCTGACAAAGGACTAATATACAGCATCTAAGAGGCACTTAACCAAATTACAAAAGCAAACAATGCCATTAAAAAGTGGGCAAAGGATATGAACAGACACTTTTCAAAAGAAGACATATATATGTGGCCAATGAGCGTAGGAAAAAAAGCTCAATATCACTGATTACTAGAGAAATGCAAATCAAAACAACAAGGAGAGGCTGGTCACAGTGGCTCATGCCTATAGTCTCAACATTTGGGAGGCTAAGGTGGGCAGATCAATTGAGCCCAAGAGTTTGAGACCAGTCTAGGAAACATGGCAAAACCTCATCTTTACAAAAACTACAAAATTTAGCTGGGAGCAGTGGTGCATGCCTGTAATCCTAGCTATTTGGGAGACTGAGGTGGGAGGATCACTTGAGCCCAGTAGGCAGATATTACAATAAACCAAGATAGTACCACTGCACCCCAGCCTGGGCTACAGCAAGATCCTGTCTCAAAAAAAAAAAAAATCAACAAACCAAACACACAAACAAAAACCCACAAGGAGATATTATCTCATACCGGTCAGAATGACTTTTAATAAAAAAGTCAAAAAATAACAGATGCTGGCAAGGTTGCAGAGAAAAGGGAATGATTATACCCTGTTGGTGGGAGTGTAAATTAGTTAAATGATCGTGGAAAGCAGTGTGGCAACTCCTTATAGAGCTGAAAACACATCTACCATCTAACCCAGCAATCCCATTACTAGGTATATATCCAAAGGAATAGAAATCATTCTGCCATAAAAACACATGCACGTGTGTGTTCATTGCAGTACTTATTCACAATAGCAAAGACGTGGAATCAACCTAAATGCCCATCAATGGCAGATTAAATAAAGAAAATATGGTACATATACACCATGGAATACTACACATCGGTAAATAAGAATGAGATCATGTCCTTTTCAGAAACGTGGATGGAGCTGGAGGCCATTATACTTAGCAAACTAATGCAGGAACAGAAAACCAAATACTGTATGTTCTCATTTACAATTGGTGGCTAAATGGACACAAAGAGAGGAAAACAAGACACTGGGGTCTACTTGAGGGTGGAGGTTAGGAGGAGGGAGAGAATCAGAAGAAATAAATATTCAGTACCAGTCTTAGTACCTGGGTGATGAAGTAATGAAGTAATCTGTACAATATACCCCCATGACTTGAGTTTGCCATGTAACAAACCAGCACATGTACACCTGAACCTAAAATAAAAGTTAAACCAGAAAAATTACAAACCACAAGCCAAATATCAGCTGTCTTCAAGAGACTCAGCTAATGCAAGGATTCTTAAAAACTTAAGGTAAAGGGGTGGAAAACGATATTCCATGCCAACATAAAGGAAAAGCAGCAGGAGTAGTTATTCTCATGTCAGATAGAACAGACTTTAAAACAACAACAGTGAAGGAAAAAAAAGGTCATTATAATAGTATAAAAGAATCAATCCCCAGCAAGAAGATATTACAATCCTAAATATACATGCTTCTTACACTAGAGCTTCAAGATTCATAAAACATTACTACTAGACCTAAGAAAAGAGATATACATTATCATATCATCTGGGATGTTGAGTCCCCCCTATCATAGTAGGGGACTCAACACTCCAATGATAGCACTAGACAGGTAATCAAGGCATAAACTGAACAAGAAAACACTGTATTTAAACTGCACTCTAAAGCAAAAACACCTAACAGAATTTACAGGACATTTAACCCAAGAACTTCAGAGTATACATTATTCTCCTCAGCACATGAAACATTCTCCGAGACAGACCATATGATAGACCACTAAACAAGTCTCAATAAATTTTTAAAAATTGAAATCATATCAAGTACCTTCTTAGACCACAGTGGAATAAAACTACTAATTAACACCAAAAGGAACACTCAAAATTATACAAGTACTTGAAAATTAATCTTCTCCTGAATGATTTGGGGGTAAACAATGAAATCAACATTAAAATTTCTTTGAAGTGATTGACAGTAGTTACATAAGTTATCAAAACATCTGGGATATAGCAAAAGCAGTGCTAAAATAAAGTTTATAGCACTAAATGCCTACATCAGAAAGTCTGAAAGAAAACAAATTGGCAAACTAAGATCACACATCAAGGAACCAGAGAAACAAGAACAAACCAAACCCAAAGCTACCAGAAAGAAAGAAATAACAAAGATCAGAGCAGAACTAAATGAAATTGGAACAAAGAAAAATAATGCAATAGATCAACAAAACAGAAAGTTGATTCTTTGAAAAAATAAAACTGAAATACTATTAGCTAGATTAACCAAGAAAAGAAGAATCAAACAAGCTCAATTAGAAATGAAAATGGATGGCCAAGTGCAGTGGTTCACACCTGTAATTCCAGCAATTTGGGAGGCCAAGGCTGACGAATCACTTGAGGTCGGGAGTTTGAGACCAGCCAAGCCAACATGGTGAAACCCTGTCTCTACTAAAAATACAAAAATTAGCTGGGTGTGATGGTGCCACCTGTAATCTCAGCTACTCAGGAGACTGAGGCAGAAGAATCACTTGAACCTGTGAGGCAGAGGCTGCAGTGAGCCAAGATCACACCACTGCACCCTAGTCTGGGTAACAAAGTGAGATTCTATCCCAAAAAAATAAAAAGAAATGAAAATGGAGACATTATAGCTGACACCACAGAAATAAAAAAGATTATTTAAGTCTACTGTGAACAACTCTATGTACATAAACTAGAAAATCTATAGGAAATTGATAAATTCCTGGAAACATACCACTTCCCCAGCTTTAATCAGCATGAAACAGAAATTCTGAACAGACCAACAACAAGCAGTGAGATTGAATCAATAATTTAACCAAGTTGTCTTCCTAAGAAAAACCAAGGGCCACACAAATTCACAGCCAAATTCTACCAGCCATTCGAAGAATTGGCACCGATTTTACTGAAATGATTCTAAAAGACTGAGAAAGAATGAATGCTTTCTAATTCATTCTATGGAGCCAGTATCACCTTGATACCAAAGCCAGGAAAGGACATACAAAACAAAACAACAACAACAACAAAATATACACTAAATGGCAGACCAATATTTCTGATTAACATAGATGCAGAAATCTTCAACAAGATACTAGCAAAATGAACCCAACAGCATATTAAAAAGATAATTTACTATGATTAAGTGGGTTTTATCCAAGGGATGCAGGGATAGTTCAACATATGCAAGTCAATAAATGTGATTCATCACATAAACAGAATTAAAAACAAAAACAATGTGATTATCTTAACAGATGCAAAAAAAATTTGATAAAATACAGAATCCTTTTAAAAACCCTCAACAAATTAGATGTAGAAAAAACATATCTCAAAATAATAAAAGCTATATGTGACAAACCACAGCCAACATCATACTGAATGGGAAAAAGTCAAAAACATTCCCCCTAAGAACTGGAATAAGACAAGGATGCCTACGCACTTTCACCACTTCTATTCAATATAGTACTGAAAGTTGTAGCTAGAGCAGTCAGGCAAGAGAAATAAAGGAATTCCAAATCAGAAAAGAGGATGTCAAACTATTTCTGTTTGCTGATGATATGATTGTGTTAACTAGAAAAACCTAAAGATTTCTCCAAAAGATTCCTGGATTTAAGAAATAAATTCAGTGAAGTCTCAGATTACAAAATCCATGTACACAAATCAGTAGCTCTGCTGTATGCTAACAACGACCAAGTTGAGAATCAAATCAAAAACCCAATCCCTTATACAGTAGCTGAAAATAAAAAAAAAGAACAACTAGGAATATATTTAACCAGGGAGGTGAAGGATCTCTACAAGGAAGATTGTAAAACACTGCTGAAAGGAATTATAGATATAAACAAATGGAAATAGATGCCATGCTCATGGATTGTAAGAATCAATATCACACAAATGATCGTATTGCTCAAAGAAATCTATAGATTTGCTGCAATTCCTATCAAAATACCAAATTATTTTTCACAAAATTAGAAAAAAATCCAAAATTTCATATGGAACCAAAAAAGGAGACCAAATAGCCAAAACGACCCTAAGCACAATGAATAAACCTGGAGGCATCACATTACCTGACTTCAAATTATTCTACAATGCTATAATAACCAAAGCAAGATACTTGTATAAAAGTAGATACATAGACCAATGGAACACAGTAGAAACCCAGAAATAAAACCAAATACTTAGAACCAAATGATCCTTGACAAAGTATAGAAAAGCACAGAATATTATAACATTGTGCTTGGAGTATGTAAATTGCTCATACCTTAAATTGAAAGACCCAGGAGAACCAATCAAAAATAACAATTTTTTTTGCATTTTAGGTTTTGGGGTACATGTGCAGAACATGCAAGATAGTTGCATAGGTACACACGTGGCAGTGTGTTTTGCTGCCTTCTGCCCCTTCACCCACATTTGACATTTCTCCCCATGCTATTACTCCCCAGCTCCCCCCGCTGCTGTCCATCCCCTATTCCCCCCAACAGATCCCAGTGTGTAGTTCTCCCTTCCCTGTGTCCATGTGTTCTCATTGTTCATCACCCGCCTATGAGTGAGAATATGCAGTATTTCATTTTCTGTTCTTGTGTCAGTTTGCTGAGAATGATGTTCTCCAGATTCATCCATGTCCCTACAAAGG
>JAPYYA010004985.1:0-11231 GCA_028533165.1 Leontopithecus rosalia | reverse complement strand
TACCACCTTTCTAATTAGGTTTCTGAGTGGATGCCCAGTTTATTGATTCCCAGTGCTGGAATCTGAGCAACCCACTGCGCCAGCCAAAACAGCAGCAATAAGGCTGATGGTGGTCCTCTGCCTGGGAATCTCTGGTCTGGCTTCCTTCTTGAGTCCATAACAAGCAGCTCTGCCTTCCCGGAGCTCCAAGCATTAGTCAGTAGGGGAACCAAGCCTGTCCACTCTACATGAAGAGCTGCCACACTGAAACGCTGGCAAAACTGCTGTGCCGGCCACAAGAGTCATGCGGGCGACCCGTGGGGCTCCTCCACTGGGAATCTTCTGGTCCGTGAGTGATGAAAATTCGTCTGAAAGTGTGGCGTCCTCTTGTTCTCTGGGCTTTCACTGGGAGCTACAATCCCGAGCTGTCGGCAATCAGCCATCTTGGATCTCCTATTTCTCATTATTTTCTAGAACCATCTTCTAGATCTTAGAACAAATTACAATGCCAAAAAGTCACTTTACTAATTCTGCTCCCATCCGCTGTGGAAAAAAGGCAAGAATTCAGCAATGATGCTGTACAGAGCCTTTGTCATTTCAAAACTTCCAGAAATTAGCCCAACTGATGATACCCCATTCACACTACAGTTAACGTTATATCAGTTCTCCCAGATAAGAAAGAACTACTGCAAGAACAGTGACAGTTCAAAATACCATAATGTACCTTGCCTGCAAATCAGCATGTTAGCTTCCCAGGAACCAGTCTCAATGATCTTAAGTGACAGACATGGAATTCAGAATCTGGATGGCAAGAAAACTCATTAAGATCAAAGAGAAAATTGAAACTCCCCAATTAAAACAAACAATATACTAAAGACATTCAAGAGCTGAAATATGAAATAGTCACTTAAAGAAAGACCATACATTGACTTCTTCAGCTGAAAACTTCACTATAAGAACATCATAATACAACTGGAAGTGTTAACAACAGAGTAGACTGAGCTGAGGAGAGAATCTCAGAGTTCCAAGACTGGTTTTTCCAAATCAACTCAGTCTATCAAAAATAAATAAAATTGAAAATGAGCA
This sequence comes from Leontopithecus rosalia, assembly GCA_028533165.1. Classification (NCBI taxonomy): domain Eukaryota; kingdom Metazoa; phylum Chordata; class Mammalia; order Primates; family Cebidae; genus Leontopithecus; species Leontopithecus rosalia. The sequence goes on along the minus strand of JAPYYA010004985.1, from coordinate 10,166 downwards.
AAACCTCCAAAAAACATGGGGTAAGTAAAGAGACCAAATCTATTACTTGACTCACCAGTATTCCAAAGAGGAAAGGAGAAAGAATAAACAACTTGAAAATATATATGAGGAGACAGGCATGAAAGACTTTCCTATCACAAAAGAGAGGTTGACATCCAAATCCAAAGAATACAGAGAAGACCAGCCAGATGCTACTTAATATGACCATTCACAAGGCACATAGTCATCAGATTCAGCAAGGTCAATGCAAAAAGAAACAACAAAAACAAAAATGTAAGGGCAGCTAAAGTGACAAGTCATCTACAAGATGGCAGGAGACCTCTCAGTGGAAACCTTACAATCCAGAAAAGACTGGGAGCATATTTTCAACATTCTTAAAAAAAACAAAATTAACCAAGAATTTTATGTCCTACCAAACTAACATTAAAAGAGAAATGAAATCCTCCTCAGACAAGCAAAGGCTAATCTTCAAATAGATTAGACTTTCAAGACATCCTCAGGGAATGCTAGACATAAATTTGAAATAATGATACTGCTACCACAAAAGCACACTTAGTGTATAGCCCACAGGCATTATAAAGCAGCTAGGAAACCAAGCCTACATAGAAACCAGCTAACAACATGATGACAGGATGAAAATCACACATATCAATACTAACCTTGAATAACACAGAGTGGAAGGCTGAATAAAAGACAAAATTCAAGCATCTGTTGCCTTTAAGATGCCCATTTCACATCCAATGACACCTATAGCCTCAAAATAAAAGACCCAGGTAAGATCCACCACATAAATGAAAAAAACAGCAGGAAAGCAGGTGTTAAACCAGTGAAAATTGAGAAGGACAATGAAGGTCATTACACAATAGTAATGGGTACAATCCAACACTATCCTAAATATACATATATCCAACTTTGGAGCATCCTGATTTATAGAATAAGTTCTTCTTGGCCTACGAAGAGACTAACAAAGAAACTCTGGACTTAAAGTCAACACTTGACCAATTTGACATAACAGATATCTACAGAACAAACATTCCACTTAACAAACAGAATAGATATTCTTCTCATCTACACAGAGGGCATAGACTAAGATTAACTATCAGCCCAGTCATAAGGCAAGTCTCAGTAAATTCAAAATAAACTGAAATTACACAATGCACACTCTTGGATCACAGTGCAATAAAAACAGAAATCAATACCAAGATCTTTCAAAATACACAAGTACATGGAAATCAAACAACTTACACTTAACTCACTCCTAGGTGAACATCAAAATTGAGGCAGAAATTAAAATAATTCTTTGAAATAAATGAAAATACAAAAAAACCTTCCCACATCTCAGGGATGCAGACAAAACAGGTTTAAGTGGAAAGTTTATAGGCCTGAAATGCCTTCATCAAGAAGTTAGAAAAATCCCACCTTAGTGGGCAGGTACAGTGGTTCATGCCTGTAATCTTGGCACTTTGGGAAGCTGGTATGGGCAGATCACCTGAGGCTGGGAGTTTGAGACCAGCCTGACCAACAGGGAGAAACCCTGTCTCTAATAAAAGTTGAAAAAATTAGCTGGGTATGTTGGCACATGCCTGTAATCCCAGCTACTCAGGAGACCAAGGCAGTAGAATCAGGTGATGGGAGTGTGGCTTTAGGGGGCCCTAACCTACAGGGCTGGTTTGGTAAAACCTTGGCCTACCAGACTACTGCTTGAGAGAGCCCCATCATGGGTAAGACCTAACAAAATAAATTAAAAAAAATAAAAATAAAAATAAAAACCTCTCAACACAGTGTCAGTGATTGCAGGTAGCCTCCCCAAGGCCCAAAAGCAGATCCAGTCAGGGGTTTGCCTCTCTGTCCCTAGTCCAGTAAAATACAGGAATAAATGCCAGAATACAAAAAGAAACTCTACAGTTGAGTATTAGGCCATCTATTGCTCATTATTCTCCAGCACCATCTCCTAGATTTTAGCCCAAATTACAACACAAAAAGTCGCTTTACTAATTCTGCCCCCATCCTGTGTAAAACCACAGACAAGAATTTAGAAACAATGACACTGTACAGAGACTTCTCTCAAAACTTCCATAAATTAAGCCAAATGATGATACTCAATTTGAATCACAGTTAAAGGCACACCAGCCATCTCAGATGAGAAAGAACCACTGCAAGAATGATGACAGTTCTAAACACAAGAATCTCTTTTAGCACCAAATCAGCCCAGTAGCTCCCCAGCAACCAATTTCAATGGTCTCAAATGACAGACATGGGAATTCTGAATCTAGATGGTAAAAAAATCTCATCTAAATTGAAGAGAAAATTGAAACAATCCAAGGAAGCCAATCAATGCAAAAAAGAAATCCAAAAGCTCAAAGATGAACTAGACACTTAAAGTTAGACCAAAAATTGACTTCTTCAGCTGAAAACTTCACTGTAAGAACATCAACATGCAATTGGAAGTGTTATTAGAAGAACAGACCAAGGAAAAGAGAGATAATAAACCACTTGAAAAAAATATATTTGAGGAGACAGTCATGAAAGTCTTTTTCATCACACTAGAGAGGTCGACATCCAAACCCAAAGAATACAGAGAACCATATAGCAAAATGCTATGTAAGATTGTTCCCAAGGCACATAACCATCAGATTCATTAAGGTCAATAAACAAACAAACAAACAAATAAGAAAACTAACAAAAACCAAAAATGAAAATGTAAAAGCAGCTAGGGAGAATTGTCAGGTCTCCTACAGAGAGAACACTATCAGGATGACAGCAGATCTTCAGCAGAAACCTTATAATCCAGAAGTGATGTGGGTCTATTTTTAACATTCTTTAAAAAAATTCCAAACAAGAAATTTTATATCCCACCAAACTGATTCATAAGTACAGAAGACATAAAATTTTTCACCTACAAGAAAATGCTAAGGACCCACATTTCAATTAGATTAGGCTTTCAAGACATCCTCAAGGGAATGCTGAACATGAATTTTAAAGAATGATACCTGCTACCACAAAATCACACTTAAGTGCATAGCCCACAGGCATTCTAAAGCAGCTAGGAAAGCAAGTCCACATAACAACCAGCTAACAACACAATGACAGGATCAAAGTCACACATATGAATACTAACCTGGAATGATACAAAGTGGCAGGCTGAATAAAAAGATGAAACTCAACCATGTATTATCTTCAAGACACCCATCTCACGTCCAGTGACACCTGTAGCCAAAAAGTAAAAGAGCTGGGTAAGAGCCACCCACACAAATGAAAAACAAGAAGAGCAGGAAAGCAGATGTTAAACCAAAGAAAATTGAGAAGGACAATGAAGGTTATTACATAATAATAATGGTTGCAATCCACCACCATTCTAAGTATACATACATCCAACATGGAGTACCCTGATTTGTAGAACAAGAACTTGTCCTACAAAAAGACTAACAAAGAAATACCAAACTTAAACTCAGCCCTTGACAAACTGGACCTAACAGACATCTACAGAATAAACACTCCACCCAAGAAACAGAGAATAGACATTCTTCTCATCTGCACATAGAACATAGTCTAAGATTGACTATCAGCTCATCTCAGTCATAAGGCAAGCCTCAGTAAATTCAAAAGAAACTGAAATTACATAAAGCACAATCATGGACCATGCTGCAATAAAAATAGAAACCAATACCAAAAAAACTCTCAAAATACACAATTACATGGAAATCATACAACATATACCTGAATAACTCCTAGGTAAAAATCAAAATTAGGCAGAAATTAAGATCATTGTTTGAAAATAAATAAAAATAGAAAACACTTTCCCAAATCTCTGGGATGCAGCCAAAGTTAGAAAAATCTCAAATTAAAAATCAAACTGCAGCTAAAAGAACTGAGAGAGAGGGGAAAACAACTCCCAATTAGCAGAAGAAAATAACTAAAACTAAAGAAAAACAATAAAATTGAGACGCAAAAATCCATATAAAAGATTAAACAAAACCAAGATTTTAGCCCCTGAAAATAAATAAATAAATAAATAAATAAATAAATAAATAAATAAGATCGATAGACTGCTATCTAAATTAACAAAGAAAAAAAGGGGGGCTGGGCATGCATGGTGGCTCACTTTTGTAATATCAGTATTTCGGGAGGTTGGGTTGGGTGGATTACTAGAGGTCAGGAATTTGTGACCAGCCTGGCCAACACAGTAAAATCTTGTCTTTACTAAAAAAATAAAATAAAATAGCCAGGCATGGTGGTGCATGCCTGTATTACTAGCTATTTAGTAGGCCAAGGCATGAGAATTGCTTGAACCTGAGAGCTGAAGGTGTCAGCGATCCAAGATCATGCCATTGCACTGCATCCCAGGTGACAGAGGAAAAACTCTATCTCAGAAAAAGAGAGAAAAAGGAAAGAAAGAGAAGATCAAAAGAAGCACAATCAAAAACACATAGGCAGTATTATGATTAATCCCACAGAAATACAAAAGATCCCCGGAGACTACTATGAACAACTCTATGGATACAAATTGGAAAATCTAGAGGAAACAGATAAATTCCTAGAAGCATACAATCTCCCAAGACTAAATCAGGAAGATTAAAACTGTGTAGGCCAAAATCTATGCCTGAAATTGTTTAGGTAATAAAGAACCTACCAATAATTAAAAAAAAATTCTAAAGCAGACTGGTTCATAGCCAAATTCTGCCAGATGTGCAAAGAACTCATAAAATGCTACTAAAGTTATTCTGAAAAATTGAGGAGGGGGTCTTTTTTTTTCTTCATCTCATTGTATAAGGCCAGTGTCAGCCTAATACCAAAAACTGGCAGAGACATGACAACACCACCAACAACACTTCTGGCCAATATCCTTCATGAACACAGATACTCAACAAAGTATCAGTCAACTAGACTCCCCAGTGCATCAAAAAGCTAGTACAACACAATCAAAGTAGGCTTTATTCCTGGAATGCAAAGCTGGTTCAACACATGTAAATCAATAAATGTGATCACTGCATAAATTGAATCAAAAGCAAAAACCAAAATAAAAAAAACTTCTATAAAATCAAACATTTCTTCATGACAAACTCAACAGAGTAAGCATAAAAATAATGTACTCAAAATACTAAGAGTCTTTTACAACAAACCCATAGCCTATCTTATACTGAATGGGCAGAAGCTCAAATTATTCAGTGTTATCCTTATCAAACTGTCAATGTCATTCTTCACAAAATTAGGAAAACACTGTTTTAAATTTCATGTGAAACAACAACAACAATGAGCCAAATTAGTCGAAGCAATCATAAAGAAAAGCAGCAAAGCCAGTGATGTTACATTACCTGACTTCAAACTACACTAAAAAGCTGCCGTAGCAAAAACAACTTGGCACTGGTACAAAATCAGACACAAAGACCAAGAAAAGAGGTCAGAAAACCCAGGTATAAGGCCACACACCTACAGCTATCTAATCTTAGACAAGCCAATGAAACAGGCAATGGGGAGAGCCTCCTCTTTTCAATAAATGGTTCTAGGATAACTGGCTAGCCATATGTAGAAGATTTAAGCTGGACCCCTACCTTTCATGATATATAAAATTAATTCAAAATGAATTAAAGATTTAAATGTAACACCTCAAACTATAAAAATCATGGAAGATAACATAGAAAGTATTCTTTTGGACACTGAGAACAGTAAACATTTTTTGACTAAATCCCCCAAAGCAACTTTGGAACAGAAAGAAAAATAGAAAATAGGGACCCAATTAAACTAAAGAATTTCTGCATAGCAAAGGAAACTGTCAATGGAGCAAACATTCAACCTACTCAATGGGAGAAGATATTTGCAAACTATGAATCCAACAAAGGCTTCAGATCCAGAATCTAAAAAACTTAAACAAATTAACAAGCACAAAACAAATAACTCTGTTAGAAAATAGGTAAAAAGAAAATGAACAGATACTTCTCAAAAGAAAACATACAAGTGGCCAACAAGCATATTAAAAAATGCTCACCCACCTCAGCCACCCAATGTGCTGGGATTACAGGCATGAGCCACCCTGACTGGGCACAGTCAGGAGTTCGAGACCAGCCTGACCAATATAGCATAACAAATACACCCTGGGCATAGTGGCACATACCTGTAAGTCTAGCTACTTGGGAGGTTGAGGCAGGGGAATCACTTGAATCAGGGAAGTAGAGGTTGCAGTAAGCCAAAAGCATGCTGGGCAAAAAGAATGATACTCCATCTAAGACAGACAAACAAAACACAAAATGTAGCATCAGTAATTATTATAGAAATGCAGATCAAAACCACAGTGAGTTATTATCTCACACCAGCAAAAATGGCTACTATTAAAAAAATCAAAAAACAACACATGCTGGGTGAGGATGCTGAGAAAACGTTATATACTGCTGGTAGGAGTATAAGTTAGATCAGCCATTGTGGAAAGCAGTCTGGAAGTTTCTCAAAGAATGTAAAACAGAGCTACTATTTAAATCCATCAATCCCATCCCTAGGTATATACCCAAAGTAGTACCAATGATTCTGCCACCAAGACACATGCAGTCGTATGTTCATTTCTGTACTATTCATGATAGCAAAGACATGAAATCAACCCAGGTGACTATCAGAGGCACACCACATAAAGTAAATGATTGATTTATTTTCTATGGTTGTCTAGTATTCCATGTATGTGCATGTAGAATATTCCACAGCAATTCAAAAGAAATAAGTGATGTCCTTTTTAGCAACATAAATGTAGGTGGAGGTCATTATCCTAAGCAAATCAACACAGAAGAGAAAACCAAATACTGCATTTTCTCACTCATAAGCACACATGAACATTCAGCACACAAGAATATAAGCACAGGAATAACAGACACTGTGAAACACTAGTGGGTGGAGGGAAGGACAAAATGGGCTAAAAAAAAACCTACCTATCGTGTACTATGCTTACTACTTTGGGTGATGGAATCCACACTCCAAACCATAGCATTTCCCAATATCTCCATGAACTCCCTGTATCTAAGGTAAAAATTTAATATAAAAGATACAGAACTATTTGCCTGGTGACTTTTATAAAATTTTATAGTCTTAGGCACAATCTAATTTTCACACAGTTTCCATTTCAATTAAAATCAATGCAATTTACAAAAGTCAAATTATAATAAATAGATGTTTTATTTTAAAATAACAACTTATTCCACCACCTCATATCTCAATATTATATTAAACTTAATTTACCTCTTTGGGGTCAATAAAATAAGTTGATGCTAACTTCTATGCATACTAAATTCTGTAGGTTCCAGTGGCATCCTTTTATACCTACTAACCAAATCAATTCATAGAAATTTGATCTTACAAAAAATTTACTGCATCTGTAATTTCAGATTACATATTTTAACTTACCAATTTCTATTATATTATTATGCCCTCCCAACCTTTGTCTACCTGATTTTCAGCATCAAATAACCCATCTTACCTCTACTCAAAGGCAATTCGTGTATAGTGACAGTGACATATATCTGAAAAATTAATTGTGGAACAGAAGAAACAAAAGCCTGAACCACTGTCATGCATTTAAATGCATTGTCCTACCTTAAAATATACTGGGTTGAGTAAACAATCTTCCTTTCCAGTATCTTGTTTCTCTCCGTGGCTAACTCAACTCTTTTCTGCCTCCAGTTTAAGATATTTCAATAATTTGTGGTAACGTATAGTGGTCTGCGAACACCTGTTAATATGAAGCAATATCCGAGATTAACATTTTTGGTGACAAATGTGTAGAAATATTTGAAAGATTATCAGTAGAGGAATGCTTAATTTTGAAATAAACCATTAAATTACACACATTAACTTAATCACACTGAATAAAACATAACTTTCTAACAGTTTCTAATCATCATTTATTTTATTCTCCCCCTCATTTTCAACTTGAAATAATATGTAACTTCAGCTTGAGAAAAGGATCCAAACAACAGATTAAAAAGTAAAAAGTAAAGATTCTTTCATTCATACACAAGTCAATTCACTTTTTCAAAATCACTTTGATTAAATAATATCCCAGTCTTTTACCAATGCATTTATATTCTGACCCATACAAAAGCTATTTCTCTTAAAATATACTTAAAAACATCAGTGTTTTAAAATATTCTTCCAATGATACAAATTTCAACTTCTTCAGACAAACCCAAATTTTCATTGGAATATATTTTGATGTATGATTTTTTACTAGTGATGGAATTTTGCTCACATAGCATCATTATAAGACCGTAGTTGTATAAAACATCAATGAGTACTTAAAGCAGTTTTACGTACATGACAAAAACAAACACAAATAGGATCTGTAATTAAGTTTAACTGCAAAGTTGTCCTCAAAGAACTTCCACAGATAAAATTCAGTAGGAAATAAGCAGATCTTTATAAGAAATCACAAAATATGAATAAAAACAAAATAAGATATCGTGAATAAAATGTGTAAAAATGAACCCAGCATATTTCCTATTTAAAACTTATCAAGTCAAAATTATTAATTTTTTGAACAAATAAAAAGTGCTTCAAAAGTATAAAAAAAGACAACTTCTCCATGATGAACAATTTTAAAAAGAACCAACAGAACCAATTTCTCCATGATGAACAATTTAAAAAAGAAGTTCTAGTATATATATACATATAGTTCTAGTATATATATATATATATATATATATATATTTCTAGTATATATATATATTTCTAGTATATATATATTTCTAGTATATATATATATAGTTCTAGTAATATATATATATATATACACACACGTAGTTCTAGTATATATATATATATATATATACACACACGTAGTTCTAGTATATATATATAGTTCTAGTATATATATATATATATATATATATATATATATATATATCTGGCTGGATTAAATAGTTAAAAGGTAATTAGATAACTGAAAAATAAATTTTATAAAATTACAAAAAAACAATATAGCAAAGAGAAAAAAAGTAGAAACTATAAGATGGAGATTATTGAGCAGTTAAGAAAAGAGTGACAAAGCCTACACATCTGATCAGAATTTTAAAAGATAGGAACTCGGAGTATTTTTAAAATAATGACTGAAACAAGAATTTCAAAATGTTACAATCATTACTTCTTAGTTTAAGTAAGTCTTATGTACCCTAAGCAGAAAAGACACATAAATAATAAAATTAAAATAAGTGTGGTGGCTGGGCACGCTGGCTCAAGCCTGTAATCCCAGCACTTTGGGAGGCCGAGGCGGGTGGATCACGAGGTCAAAAGATCGAGACCATCCTGGTCAACAAGATGAAACCCCGTCTCTACTCAAAATACAAGGGCATGTAACCCCGTCAACAAGATGAAACCCCGTCTCTACTCAAAATAGCTGGGCATGGTGGCGCGCGCCTGTAATCCCGGCCACTCGGGAGGCTGAGGCAGGAGAATTGCCTGAACCCAGGAGGCGGAGGTTGCAGTGAGCCGAGATCGCACCATTGCGCTCCAGCCTGGGTAACAAGAGCGAAACTCCGTCTCAAAAAAAAAAAAAAGTGTGGGCAAGTATGGTGGCTTATGTCTGTAATTCTAGCACTTTGGGAGGAGAGTCAGGGCAGATCCTTTGATCTCAGGAGTTAGAATTCTGCCGGGGAAACATGGTGAAACTCTGAAATACAAAAAATTAGCTGGGTGTGATGGTGCATGTTTGTAATCCCAGTTACTAGGCAGGGATAGGAGGATCACTTGAGCCTAGGTGGCAAAATTTTGCAGTGAGCTGGCAGAATTTGCTGTGCGGTTGCAGAATTTGCACACCATCGCACTGCAGCCTGCACAACAGAGCAAGATGGGATTTCCATAAATAAATAAGTTCAAGTTTTAAAATAACATAATGCATGCAAACAGACTAAAGTTACCAGTTCACAAGTATAAGTGGTCACGTGTTTTAAAATAGTTACAATTAAGCATAAGAACAAGAAATAAAAGCCATCAACAAAGCACCACACACTGAGGTCTATTGGGGGAAATAGGGGAGGGACAGCGGCGGGGGGAGCAGGGGAGGGATGGCATGGGGAGAAATGCCAAATATGGGTGAGGGGGCAGAAGGCAGCAAAACACACTGCCACGTGTGTACCTATGCAACTATCTTGCATGTTCTGCACATGTACCCCAAAACCTAAAATGCAATAAAAATT
>JAPYYA010004984.1:0-11232 GCA_028533165.1 Leontopithecus rosalia | reverse complement strand
GGGTACTAGAGTTACTCATCTCCTACAGTATCTAGGAGAACAGGGGTACTAGAGTTACTCATCTCCTACAGTATCTAGGAGAACATAAAGGGAGTGGGGTACTAGAAATACTACTGGTTTCCCTCCAGGGCCAAGTATTGCATTTGTGTAACTCACATTCATGAGACACCACATGCCAAGCACCTAAGGGTTTTTCTAATATGAATTCATTTAATCCCTCCACAGTCTTGCAAACTAGATACTGTTAGCATCTCGTTTTCACAGACAAGGAAACGGGCAAAAAGTTGAAGTCACTTTTCCAGGGTCATACGGCTAGTCAATGGGGAAGCTGGAGTCTAAGGTCAGAATCTGTGCTCTTACCCACTAGATTGTGCAGTAAGGTCCTCTTTCTGATCTTTCAGTTTTGTAACATTTTCTGTGATGTATTACTCATGTATTTTCCCTGCAAAGACTGAGAAGGGGATGAAGGGCCAATACTTTTGAGACAAGCCTCATTTAATCATCTTAAATGAGCCGTGGCTCACACCTATAATCCCAGCACGTTGGGAGGCCGAGGCAGGTGGATCACAAGGTCAGGAGATCAAGACCATCCTTGCCAACATGGTGAAACCCCATCTCTACTAAAACACAAAAAATTAGCTGGGCACAGTGGCACGTGCCTGTAGTCCCAGCTACTCAGGAGGCTGAAGCAAGGGGAATCCCTTGAACCAGGAGGCAGAGGTTGCAGTAAGCTGAGATTGTGCCACTGCACTCCAGCCTGGTGATAGAGCAAGACTGTCTCAGGATAAATAAATAAATAAACTAAAATATTAAAAAGTAAATAAATAAAAAGGTTGGAGTCGCAATCATGATTTTTACTTGGCCTTGTCACTTAAACTCTTTGCCTTAGCATTCTTGTTTGCGGTAAAAAGAGTTTAACCAGTTTCAACTTCCTGGGTGGTCTGGTCTGCTGTGACTCTTAAATAGAGATTAATGTTAAATAGAGATCAAGCATATAAAAATGCTTTGTAAGTCAAACTGGTCTACACAAATGTAAGCCATTGTCATTTTACTGACAACATATCATGCTCACATTTTTTTCCACTGACTTTCACTAGTACGTGGACTCTCGTGTATATAGTGATTTGTAGTTTTCAAAATATCTTCATGCACATCATCTTATTTGAGCCTCCCAACTACAGGCAATGACTAAAATCCAAGCCTTCTGATCCCTAGCCTGTTGGCCAACCTACTCCACCAAGCTGTCATTATCCTGGGTTCTGTGCTCCCAAAACTTTTCCCTATCAGGCAACCAGGCATAGGCCTTGCTATTAGCAACATTTCCTTTGAAAGAGAGACAACAGTATGTATGTCAGGTCATATATTAACACAGAGGTAGAACAATGCTTATCAGACATAGTCTTATCACATTACTGTGACAACCCAAGGAAATAAGTTGTATTATACTCACTTTAAAGATGTCAAAACTGAGCTGCAGGCCAGGGGCAGTGGCTCACGCCTGTAATGGCAGCACTTTGGGAGACCAAGGTGGGCGGATCACCTGAGGTCGAGAGTTCAAGACCAGCCTTACCAATGTGGAGAAACCCATCTCTACTAACCATACAAAATTAGCTGGATGTGGTGCCATATGCCGGTAATCCAGCTACTCTGGAGGCCTGAGGCAGGAGAATCACTTGAACCTGGAAGGTGAAGGCTGTAGTGAGCCGAGATCGCACCATTGCACTCCAGCATGGGCAACAACAGCGAAACTCCATCTCAAAAAAAAAAAAACTGAGCCTCAGAGAAGTTAATTTACTTGCTTAAGGACACAGAGAGTGGAAAGTAAATTTGAACCCAGATTTGCTTGTCTCCATACTTTCTAACCATGACCTAGACCCTAGCTACTCAAAGCAAGGTCAAGGATCAGCGGCATTGGCACCAACTGTGAACTTGTTAGAAAGGTAAATCTCAGCACTCACTCTAGACCTGCTGAGATGGGATCTACATTTAGAGGGATACGTGGATGAGTCCTGTGCACATTACCACTTAACACCACTGATTTATATTGCTGTTCAGCATAGATCTATCTATGACATACAGAAGTGCAATATCTGTTAAGAAACCTATCTATATCTATACACACATGTATCCTAGTGTGTTTTCAAAACATACCTCTAAACATTTTATTTTAAGTAATGGAATTTAGAGATTTAAAAGCAGATGACATGAGTCCCTGTGTTAAATTCGGAATTGAATTAACTGATACATAGTATAGATTTGGCTAGAAGTGATTTTTGTATACAGCAATTGCAACATATGCCCATTCCAGGATTTATATCAGAACATCTGGAAACTTACTGGTATTTTTGTTCTACATCAAACACAATGTATTTTATCTTTATTCCAAATTATTGTACACGACAACCATATGTGTCTAGTAGTACACAGTTATAAAGCACTGCAAGAATATTTAGGCTGGGCGTGGTGGTTCACGCCTGTAATCCCAGCACTTTGGGAGACTGAGGCAAGCAGATCACAAGGTCAGGAGATCGAGACCATCCTGGCTAATACAGTGAAACCCCGTCTCTACTAAACACAAAAAAAATTAGCCAAAGGTGGTGGCACGCATCTGTAAACCCAGCTACTTGGGAGGCTTAGGCAGGAGAATCGCTTGAACCCGGGAGGTGGAGGTTGCAGTGAGCCAAGACGGTGCCACTACACTCCTGACTGGGCAACAGAGCAAGACTCTGTCTCAAAGAAAAGAGAATATTTAAAATACAGTATTTGCCCCCAGAGGAATTTTTAGCTTTGGAAGTTGGCTATGGTTTGAACTTCCCCTCCAAAACTCAGGTTGAAAATCCTTAATTGAGAGATATGACCTTTAAGAGGTGATTGGATCATGAGACAATCCTGAATGGATTAATCGGTTATCTTGGGAGTAGGACTGATGCCTTTATACAAAGAGGAAGAGAGACCTGAGAGAGCATGCTCATTCCCCGACTGTGTGATGTCCCAAACCACCTCACCTTGGGACTCTACAGAGTCCCCACCAGCAAGAAGGTTCTCACCAGATGCAGCTCTTCAACGTTGGGCCTCTCAGCCACCATAACTGGAAGAAATAAATGTTTCTTCTTTGCAAATTACCCAGTTTCTGATATTCTGTTATAAGCAACAGAAAGTTGACTGAGACAGGTCTCTTGAACTTTAGCATAGTTTTCCATTTTGATATGTGGGATAAACCAGTTTTGATTGGCTATTCTGATGTTTCTCCCCAAAGTATTATTTTTATTAAGGAAGCAATTTTCTGTTAAAAATATATCCTTACTGGTACATTTGTCTCTCTTTCATGATATGCATCCACCTACACAGCAGTAGCAGCAGCAGCAGCAGCTTTGTATAGATTTTGATACATATATAGGTATTGGTGTACATATTGATATAATTTGGATGCTTGTCTCCTCCAAGTATCTTACAGAAATGTAATCCCTAATGTTGGAGGTGTGCCTAGTGGAAGGTATTGAATCATAGGAGCAGATCCCCCATGAATGGCTTAGCACCATCTCCTTGGTGATGAGTAAGTTCTCTCTCAATTCACATGAGATCTCATCATTTAATAGAGTCTGGGACCTCCACCTGCTCTCTCTCTTGTTCCTTCTCTTGCCATGTGATACACTGGCTCCTGCTTTGCCTTCTGCCATGACAGAAAGCTTCCTGACGCCCTCACCAGGAGCAGATGCCAGCACCATGCTTCTCATAAAGCCTGCAGAAACACAAGCCAAAATAAACCTCTTTTCTTTATAAATTACCCAGCCTCAAGTGTTTCTTTTTTGTTTGTTTGTTTTGAGATGGAGTCTTGCTCTGTCACCCAGGCTGCAGTGCAATGGTGCAATCTCAGCACACTGCAACCTATGCCTCCTGGGCTCAAGCAATTCTTGTGCCTCAGCCTCCTGAGTAGCTGGGATTACAAGCACGCACCACCATGCCCAATTAATTTTTGTATTTTTAGTAGAGATAGGGTTTCACCATGTTGCCCAGACTGGTCTTGAACTCCTGAACTTAAGTGATTGACCCACCTTGGCCTCCCAAAGGGCTGGCATTACAGGCATGAGCCACCCCAGCCAAGTATTTCTTTATAGCAATGCAAAAACAGACTAACACCCATATGTACGCTGATTTCCCAATATGTTTTTAGAAGGTAATAGATAATTCGTGTTTGAGGCCAAAGGTACAGTCATCCCTTGATATTCACAGGGGTTTGATTCCAGCCCACCTACACCACGTTCCCCCAACATCAGATACCAAAATCCAAGGATATTCAAGTCCCTCTCGTAAAGGTGGTATAGTATTTGTGTATGTCCTATGTACTTCTTCCTGTATACTTTTTTTTTCTTTTTTTTGAGACAGGGTCTTCCTCTGTCACCCAGGCTAGGGTACAGTGGTGTGATCTTCGTTCATTGAAACCTCCAACTCCTAGGCTCAAGTAAGCGCCCCATTTCAGCCTCCTGAGTAGCTGGGACTACAAGCATACACCACTATGCCTGGCTCTCTGTTGTTTTTGTTGTTGTTTTGTATTTTTGGTGGAGACAATGTACCATCCTGTTGGCCAGGCTGGTCTTGAACTCCCGACCTCAAGTGATCCGCCCACCTTGGCTTCCCAAGGTACTACGATTACAGGCGTGAGCCACCACACCCAGCCTCCTCCTATATACTTTAAATCATCTCTAGATTACTTATAAGACCTAATAAAATGTAAATGCTATGTAAATAGTTGTTATACTATATTGAGTTTTTTAATTTGTATTATTTTTTACTGTTGTATTGAGGTTTTTTTCCCCAAATATTTTCTCCACCCCCAACCCCTGAGACAGAGTCTCACTTTGTTGCCCAAGCTAGAGTGCAGTGGGGTGATCTCGGCTCACAGCAACCTCTGCCTCCTGAGTTCAAGCAGTTCTTCTGCCTCAGCCTCCTGAATACCAGAGACAATAGAGGTGCACCACCACACCCAGCTAATTTTTGTATTTTTAGTAGAGATAGGATTTCACCATATTGGCCAGGCTGGTCTCGAACTCCTGACCTCGTGATCCACCCGCCTCAGCCTCCCAGAGTGCTCGGATTACAGACGTGAGCCACTGTGCCCTGCTTTTCCCAAATAGTTTTTATTTGCAGCTGAATTAATTCACACATGTGCCCATGAATATGGAGGTCCAAATGTATATATGTAACATTCAGAATTAGATAGCACATTATTTCTACAATTTATTCTTATTTATAAATATTTCTCAGACAATAGATGGAGTTCATACCATGTGCCAACCCTGATCAAATGGTAGTAGCATTCCATACACTGTCTTGTGAAGGATTCTAAAATATATGCAGCAGGAATGTTCTGGAATCAATTAGCAACATCTGCTGTATGTAGGTGAAGGGGATGTTGAGGCATACCTGCCACACATTGCCTTTCCTGCACTGCGACCCTGCCTTCTGCTCCAGAAAGTTGACGTCTTTACTATTCCTCATGCATCGGACACATTCCTTCCCCTAGGCGTTTCTTCAAAATATTTCCACTGCCTGGAATTCTCTACTTCCTACCTCTAGACAAGAGTTCTGTGCCCTCCAATTATCCTTTCCCAATTTCTCCAGAACCCTGTGATAATTCTATTTCTGCTAGTTGTTTTTTTTTTTTTTGAGGTTGGGGAAGTGAAATCCAAAAAAAATAAAACTTGCTCTGACCACATGCTTGGACTTCTCCTGCTCCTAGCCCTAAATAAAATGCTTTTATTACATCTCTGAAGAGGTCAGGGAGATTCTTGGTACATATTTGTTTTGATCAAAATTAAATGGGCTGATCGTGGTGGTTCATGCCTGTAATCCCAGCACTTTGGGAGGCCGAGGTGGGCAGAGTGAACACCTATAATCTCATGTCCTGGGGAGGCTGAGATAGCAGGATCTCTTGAGCCTGGGAGTTCAAATCCAGCCTGAACATCATAGCAAGACCCCCATCTCTTAAATAAGAAAAAATATATATTATTTACACACCCAGGCTCCACCCCAGACTACTGGATCAGAATCATGTATCTGTATTTTTAACTAAGCACTGTGGTTGAACCTAGAGCATAGCCCGGTTTGGGAAGCACCATGATAGTATCTTTGATTGGGGCCTTCCTTGGCAACATGGTGGAGAACTATTGAAGGCAGCAAAGCAGAGGGAAAATGGGGCATTATTGCCACTGGTCAGGGTGTATAAGAAGTGATCAGGAACAAGATGACTAGCCAAACAATAGCACAGCTAGCTCTATGGTTAGATTAGAAATAACAAAGTAGAAAATGTTAGCATTAGTCATAGTGAAACCAAGTGCATTTTTTCTTGAGGATTCTGACTGGATAGGAGCTCTGAGACTTAACTTGGTTGCGGGATAAAATACAGAAAGTATAAGCACCAATCTAAGGCACTTCCTGGTGATTCTGCAAAGCTGGGTTTCTCGTGAGGCCTTGAAACCTCTCTATCAGATTCTGATCTTACACTTTAAAAAAAGAAAGTTAATTATTTTCTTCTTTTTTTTTTTCAAGACGGAGTTTCACGATATTGGTCAGGCTGGTCTCAAATTCCTAACCTCAGGTGATCCGCCCGCCCGTCCTCCCAAAGGGCTGGGATTGTAGGCGTGAGCCACTGCACCGGGCAATTATGTTCTTAAGTAACCTGGGTCTCCTGTTAAAGCTTTAGCTATCAGCATGCCACCTACAATCATGCAATGAACGCTGACATCAGCTGGAAGCACTTGTTTTAATGATAAAAATCTTATGGAAAAGTAAAAGTCATTATTATTGCTGGTGTTTTTTTCTTTTTTTTTTTTTTTGGCTTCCTTTTAAGAACTAACCTTACTTATCTGCAAAGTTACATAGGAAGAGCAGGGGCTAGTATCAGAGAACTATAGGAGATAGTGGGGTTTGGTATCAGAGGACCTGACTCTGGATTCCAACTCATGTGCTAATTAATTCATCTTGTCAATTTATATTTGAATTCCCTTTCTGACTCTGAGTTTCATTTTTTTCATTTGCAAAATGGGCATCATCATCATCATCATCATCATCATTTCTGTTTCACAGGGATCTCCAAAGGAGCAATTAAGGTAATGTCAGTGGAATCGCTTTGCAAAATTTAAGTATAATTTCTATTAAATATAAACACACTTCAAATGCAAGATAGATGTTGTTCAGGATGACTGTCTTGAAAATAGCAAAAAAATTATCTAATTAAAAGAAAGAGATTGGTGAAAGGGGCCAAAAAAAAACCCCGCCCCAAAAATGTGAGAATGGAAGCCATATCCCTCTTCCTTCATGCTTTTAATTAGCAAATATTGACATCAGTCTGAAATGCTATGCTAAGTTAGCTAAGCCTGACCACCCCAAATCAGCGTAGTCGTGATGAGATGTCTTCTCAACTGGTACAGTTAAGTGTTTAACACTTTTTTGACTCTGTTTTTGCAGGCAGTGTCCTTCTGGACTCAGCCTGAAAAATGAAATCAGTTGTTTCACAGCCAGGATAAAACACAGAGAGTGGCCAAGTGTGGTGGCTCACACCTATAATCCCCACACCTGTAATCCCAGCACTTCAGGAGGCAGAGGCAGGTGGATCACTTGAGGTCAGGCGTTCAAGACCAGCCTGGCCAACCTGGTGAAATCCCATCTGTACTAAAAATACAAAAAAATTAGCTGGGCATGGTGGCAGGCATCTGTAATCCCAGCTACTTGGGAGGCTGAGACTGGAAAATCGTTTGAACCCAGGAGGTGGAAGTTGCAGTGAGCCAAGACCATGCCATTGCACTCCAACCTGGGCAACAAGAGCAAAACTTTGTCTCAAAAAAAAAAAACCCACACACAGAAAGCATAGCCATTGGTAAATGGCAAACTGGCCCCTGGGTGTGCTTCAATGTCATGAAGATATGTAAGTACACTTAGCATTTTCTCCTTGACTGCAGTGATGCAGGTTACTGACATAATAAAGATTGTTATTTCTCCTCTCGTTGAGTTTCATTTCCTCTCGTTGAGTTCTTTGACTGACTCAGAAGCCAAAAGCTGGTAACCCATGAGTGGGTAAATTCAGCCCTTGATGCATTTTGTTGGTCCTGTATATAATGAGCCCTCTTGTATTTTTTGCTTTAATTGAATTAATTGATTTTATTTTTTTGAGACACGGTCTTGCGCTGTCACCTAGGCTGGAGTGCAGTGGTCCAATCATGGCTCACTGCACAGTCAACTTCCCGGGCTCAAGATCTTCCTGCCTCAGTCCCCCAAGTAGCTGGAACCACAGATGCGCGCCACCAAGCCTGGCTAATTTTTTTGTTATTTGTAGAGACAAGGTCTCACTATGTTGCCCAGGCTGGTCTCAAACTCTTGGGCTCAAACAATCCTCCTGCCTCAGTCTCCCAAAGTGCTGGGATTACAGGCATGAGCCACTGCACTCAGACTTTTGCTTTAATTTTAAAATAGTAGAAAACATGTAAAAATCAGATTTCCCATAAAAATTTAGTTTTGCAATCTGGATTTAAAGCTTCTGTTGAAAATTTGGAAAATGTGGAAAGACAGGTCCTTATTCTCACATGGCAGAGGTCAGCTGCTGGTGAGTGTTAGCAAACCCTCAGAAAGGAATATTCACTCTGCAGTTGACATATTCATGTCCACCATTCACTATTGTCTATTCTAGGTTTTTCTCAACCCGTTTCATGTACCTATTTTACCTGGCTCACTTTGAGTTTGCAGTCTTTGTCTGGCTCAATCACCTCTTTTTAAACATTTTCACCTCTTCAATATTGCCATGCTTTTTACATGTTTTTTCCGTTTGTCTTCTAGTTATCTCTTTCATTTTCTACAGTGCTGACTCTGTTTTCCTGCTTCAAAGACATTCTTGTGACTTCTGTGATTGCTCCACTTCAGGAAGCATTGCACTTTTTTTTAACTTTACTGATTTCTAATTCTTTTATACTTGCAAACACACTTTTGTGGAGAAAATGTTCCTTATTTCAGATTCTATTACCATGAGCTGAAAACTCAGTGTAGCTTAACCTTTAAGTAATAGGCCCTGTTTTTGTGATTGAGGGAATTTCCAAGTTCACTGGAAAGCACGTGCTGCTTAGAACAACTAAAAAACAAACAAACAAATAAAAATCCTTTCTTGAGTACAGCAGATCAAAACTCCACCCCAGGACTTTTCAAAGTAGACTGGTACACAGAGCATAATTGAGAACGATTTCTTCTTTGTTGCTATTTTCTTAGGCCTTTTTCTTATAAAAGATCCTTTCACGTGAAATTGAGCAAACTTTTTAAGCTTTTGATGGCAATATCTCTTAACTTCTCTTGCTCCCATCTCATAAGAATGATAGGACCCTAGGCTGGGTGCAGTGGTCAGTGGTGCACACCTGTAATCTCAGAGCTTTAGGAAGCTGACGTGGGAGGATTACTTAAGCCCAGGAGTTTGAGACTTCATTGAGCTATGATCATACCACTTCACTCCAACCTGAGTGACAGAGCGAGATCCTGTCCCCAAACGTAATAATAATAATAATAATAATGGGATGCTACTCTTCTCCTGAATTACTGTCTAGAGTTTGTTCCCTGTTGTCTTTCTCACTTTCAGTCCTAATGATTTCTCCATTTGGCATATTCTGACCCTGAACACACTTCCATGGTTGTCAAGGGTTTCCCAGACATCTTGATGCCACAGACATCCTCCGAAAGGATGAACCAAATGTAATTAAGGGCAGAAAAGAAAAATAACTGGGGAATGCTCAAATTGGAAGGCAGGAGCTTCTGCAATTGAGTCAGGCCTAGTATAATGACTTGTAAATTGTCCTCAATCTGCACACTAGAACGTTGTTAAATCATAAACCAGTATTCATTCATCTGACAGGGATTTTCTTTTTTTTTTTAATTGCATTTTAGGTTTTGGGGTACATGTGAAGAACATGCAAGATTGTTGCATAGGTACACACGTGGCAGTGTAATTTACTGCCTTCCTCCCCTTAACCTATATCTGGCATTTCTCCCCATGCTATCTCTTCCCAACTCCCCACCCCATGCTGTACCTCCCCTAGTCCCCCAGCAACAGATCCCAGTGTGTAGTGCTTCCCTCCCTGTGTCCATGTGTTCTCATTGTTCAACACCCGCCTATGAGTGAGAAGATGTGTTTAATTTTCTGTTCTTGTGTCAGTTTGCTAAGAATGATGGCTGCCAGATTCATCCATGTCCCTACAAAGGACACAAACTCATTGTTTTTTATGGCTGCATAATATTCCATGGTGTATATGTGCTACATTTTCCCAGTCCAGTCTATCATGGATGGGCATTTGGGTTGGTTCCAGGTCTTTGCTATTGTAAACAGTGCTGCAATGAACATTCGTGTGCATGTGTCCTTATAGTAGAACGATTTGTAATCCTTTGGATATATACCCAGCAATGGGATTGCTGGGTCAAATGGAATTTCTATTTCTAGGTCCTTGAGGAATCGCCACACTGTCTTCCACAATGGTTGAACTAATTTGCACTCCCACCAGCAGTGTAAAAGTGTTCCTATTTCTCCACATCCTCTCCAGCATCAGCTGTCTCCAGATTTTTAATAATCACCATTCTAACTGGCATCAGATGGTATCTCAATGTGGTTTTGATTTGCATTTCTCTAATGACCAGTGATAATGAGCATTTTTTCATATGTTTGTTGGCCTCATAAATGTCTTCTTTTGAAAAGTGTCTGTTCATATCCTTTGCCCACTTTCGGATGGGCTTGTTTGTTTTTTTCTTGTAGATCTGTTTTAGTTCTTTGTAGATTCTGGATGTTAGTCCTTTGTCAAATGGGTAGATTGCAAAAATTTTCTCCCATTCTGTTGGTTGCCAGTTCACTCTAATGATTGTTTCCTTTGCTGTACAGAAGCTCTGTAGTTTGATTAGATCCCATTTGTCTATTTTGGCTTTTGTTGCCAATGCTTTTGGTGTTTCAGTCATGAAGTCCTTGCCTATGCCTATGTCCTGAATGGTTTTGCCTAGATATTCTTCTAGGGTTTTTATGGTGCCAGGTCTTATGTTTAAGTCTTTAATCCATCTGGAGTTAATTTTAGTATAAGGTGTCAGGAAGGGGTCCAGTTTCTGCTTTCTGCACATGGCTAGCCAGTTTTCCCAACACCATTTATTAAACAGAGAATCCTTGCCCCGTTGCTTGTTTTTGTCAGGTTTATCAAAGATTGTATGGTTGTAGATATGTTGTGT
>JAPYYA010004983.1:0-11232 GCA_028533165.1 Leontopithecus rosalia | reverse complement strand
GGTCAGGTTGTGGGGAGGTCAGGTTTTGGGGAGGTCATTTTTGGGGAGGTCGGGTTGTGGGGAGGTCAGGTTTTGGGGAGGTCGGGTTTTGGAGAGGTCGTTTTTGGGGAGGTCAGGTTGTGGGGAGGTCAGGTTTTGGGGAGGTCATTTTTGGGGAGGTCGGGTTGTGAGGAGGTTGGGTTGTTGGGGAAGTTGGATTGTCGGGGAGGTAGGTTTTTTGAGAACCTCTGGCAGTCACCAAGACAGAGCCTCCTAAGTGAGGGAGAGTCAGACCCCGAGACCCTCAGATCTCTGGCCCAAGCGGAGGTGCTCCTGGCTCACACAGGCCCCGGCTGCCCTCAGCGCCCTCTTCTCTGTGCTCCCAGCCAGAGACTTTCTCACCTGCTGCTCTGGGGCAGAAATCGGAGCTGCCTGGGGCATGCCTGCAGGGTCAGGGGGTGAGGAGATAAGGGCCTGGCTTTCAGCTTGCAGGAAGTAGGCCTGAATGCAGAGAATGGCAGCCGATTCCATCTGATAAGGCCCCACTGAACCCCACACTGACAGGCCCCACCACCCACCCCAGCTCCGGGGGCCAAGGGAGGGGCCGCCAGCCGACTCAGCCCTGCAAGCTGCCCTGCCCTTCAGCCTGGGAGGGGCCTTCCCCTGCCCTGGCCTCCACATCCCCGGCACCTGGGTGGGCTTTGGTTTCCTGTGGATTGCAGGGGGGAAACGGCACAGCTTCTCCACTGCCCCTTCCCCATGCCAGCTTGAGGGGGCGCATCCCGGGAGCTGCCCGCAGTGGAGAAAGGTGGGCACACTCGAAGGTGGGGGCATTCCTAGCAACCACCTTTATCCCCAGTTCATGCGTGAACAGGCACGCCCTTTCCACAGAGAACACGGCCCACCAGGGAGTCCCTCAGATCAAGACCCTACGCACGGAGGGGTTCAATGCACTTTTGTTGAATGAATGAGCAAGTGAACAGACACACAGCTGAGTGAATAGCCCGGGCTTCACTTCTGGGCTGAGTAACTACCGCAAAGGGACACACACTGGAGGGGCTGCTGGGAGGGGCAGCTCTGAGCCTTGTTCTCTAAGGAACAACATCCCAGAGAGGAAACCTATTTGTCCAAATCCTCTAATTCAGTGCCCAGAGGAACCCTGGTGCCCAGGGCCGCTGACAGCCCAGTCTGTGGGAATGGGCAGGGAACAGGCTTCCTCCCTCCCCATTGCCTGGCACCGGCCCGGCACTCCTGGGCTCCCCCGTCCTGGGCTTACCGTGGCTCGGCTGTGGGCTGAGCACCCCCTTGTCAGCAGGCTCCCACCTCAGGTGGAATTGCTGTAGCTGTGATCCGGCCCCTGCTGTGGCCAGCTGTGCACATAGTCCTGGGAGGCCTCAGGGACTCCAGGCTCATGACACAGACATCTTGACCTCTCTGGGTGACGGAGGGTCACTGCTATGACCAGCAGTGGCCCTATCACGGCCCTAAAACATAGAGCCTGGCCCTGGGAGTGGGTGGGCATTCCTGGACAGGGGACAGGCTTGGAGGTGCCACCCTACCAGGGCTCCTGGAGCACCCGTGGGCCCCTGGCTCTGTCTGGCCCCGGACCCTTCCGCCGTGGCCTTCGGCCCCCTTTTTAGGCTCCAGCGTTTCCCACTCTCCCGACCATGCTCTCGCCTTATTCCTGGCTGGCCTGATTTCGGAGGTTCGTGCCCTGGGAAGTGGTAATGAGATTCCACCTCGAATTGTGTACTCGCTCTTGAGAAAATCATCTATTAATTGATTCCAATTACTCTTAATTGTTTCTCATACGTTTCAATTAGGCAGCCCTGTTGTTACAGTGGGAGCTGGATTAGGCCTGTAATCCCCAGGCCTCTAATGCTGGGCGATGGGGGCTCAGGGTGGGGGCGGCCGCGGGGCCTCTAGGGTGCGGTGGGGGCTCAGGGTGGGGGTGGCCTCAGGGCCGCTAGGGCGCGGTGGGGGCGGGGCCAAGGCCACCCTCGGTTTCGTTTATTTTGTTGTCGGAGCTTTGTGGGTTTTTTCCGCTCTAGATCAGTCTTAACTTTCAAGGGTTGATTTTTTTTTATTGTGGCAAAATACATGTAACATAAATTTCTAATTTTAACCATTTTAAGGTGTGTCATTGGGTGACATTTGGCACATCCGCAGTCGTGCACAAACACCGCCTCTGCCTACTTCCGAAAGGTTTTCAACAGCCCTGGAGAAACTGCACCCAGCAGACCTCAGTCCCACCGCCTGTCCCCCAGGCCCTGGCAACCCCGCGCCATCCCTGTCCGGGCTGGGTTCATCCCCTCCATGGAATTCTGTGATCTATGTCCTCTGGTTCCTGGCTCCTCACTGGGCATCTGTCCGGGCTGGGTTCATCCCCTCTGTGGAATTCTGTGATCTACGTCCTCTGGTTCCTGGCTCCTCACTGGGCATCTGTCCGGGCTGGAGGCTCTTCCTCATGGTCTCGTGGGCCAGTGCCTCGCTTCTTTTCATGGCTGACGTTCCACGGCAGGGACAGGGCCCATGGTGTCCATCCACTCCTCTGCTGGTGGACACAGGTTCTTTCTCCCTTTGGGCGATTTTGGGCAGTGGTGCTGGAACCTGAGTGTTGACGTTTTTGTCTGATGTGGCTTCAGCTCTCTTGGGTCTAGATCTAGATGTGGGATTGTGGGTCACGTGGTTTCCATCCTCAGCTTACCGTTGCAGAGTGCATGCAGCAGGGCGGTGGGGAGGAGAACGAGGTGTCCTGGAGAGGTAGGCGCCTGTCCCACTGCACCAGACACAAGGAGACCCTCATGGGGAGTGCTGGAGGCTGGAGCAGAGGAGCCAGGAGCAGCAGAGACCCCCTTAGCATGGCAGGGGTCTGGATCAGAAAGCCCAGGGCCTTGTGTGCTGGAGAAGGAGCCGCTTCCCTCAAGGGGGAGGCTCAGCAGGGCAGGCGCTTTGGCCTGGCTGTAGGATGTCAGGATCTTGAGGCTGCATCTGACACAGAGACTCTGGAAACCAGACTCCAGAACTTGCCTAGCTTTCCAGCTCATGTGTGGACACAGGAAATGGGGGTCCAGACCTAGAGCTGCTGGTGTGGGAGGAAAGCCCTGCCCCTTTGACAAGCACAGAGGCCTCTCCTCCAAACGCCTTCCTCCAAAGGCATCTAGAACCTTCTCTTGGCCAAGAGCCATCAAGGCTAAGGTCACAAATGTGGTGATGGGGTTTGGATGTATGTCCCCCCAGATCTCATGTTGAAGTGTGATGCCCGATGTTGGAGGTAGAACCTGGCGGGAGGCAATTGCATCATGGGGGTGGGTCCTCATGAATGGCTTGGCTCCAACGCCTTGGTGATGAGTGACTCCTCCCTCCGTTAGTCCATGCGAGATCTGGTTTAAAAGAGTCGAGGACCTCCCCAGCCTCTCTCTCTCTCATGCCCCCTCTGTCCCATGTCACACACCGGCTCCCCTGTCCTTCTGCATGAGTAAAAGCTCCCTGCGGCCTCCCTAGAAGCCGAGCCGATGCTGGTGCTGTGCCTATACAGCCTTCGGAACCATGAGCCGAGGAAACCGCTTTTCTTTATAAATTACCCAGCCCCAGGTGTTTCTTTGCAGTAATGCAAAATGGCGTAACACACATGAAGTCCAGCCACCTGGCCCAGGGTTTATTTGCCAGCAGCTCGAGCCAGGGCAGAGCCTGTGATTCCCCAGGCATCACTCAAGCCCTGAGGACGAGCATGTAGCAGGCCTTGAGCCTTCAGGAAAGAAGGAAGACAGAGCAGGCATGGCAGCCTCCGAACGGTGAACGACAGCCTGGCCCCGCCCAGCCGGGGATTGCTGGGTTGCATAGAGGGGTTGCCACAGGTCCCGCCGTGTCAGGGATTTCCATCAGGAGGGCACAAAGGTCGGGAAGATGGCGAGGGCAGTGGGTATGCCCGAAACCCGGCCCCCTGTTCTCTGAACGGAGCCTGGATGTCACTAGGGCCATTTCTGAAGTCAAGCATGGCTGCGGACCAGGCCCTCAAATTCTGGTTCCCACGGGGTCTCTGGGGTTCCTGCAGGCAGCCAGCAACTCCTTTGTGGAAAGGAAAGCAGGACTCAGAACCAGCCCTCGACCCCCACAGTGGCAGAGATGCCTGCCTTTCGGAGGCTTTGCCCAGTGGAGGAGCCCCGCCCCACCCAGGGCTTCCTAGAGACCGCTGGGCTCTGCTGCACTGAGCCACCCCCTGTGACCTCCACCACCTCCAGGTTCACCCACGTTTCTCCTCGAGGGATCTGAGCTCTGCCATCCATCGTCACTGCCGAGTGCTTGCCGGGAACCGAGCGGACGAATGCTCACTCTCACTCAGCTCCGTTCACTCCAGCAACCCCCCTGCATGGCAGGTGTTACTAATCCTTTTCCAGATGAGGACACCAGGCCTCTGAGGTCGCCAACTGGGATCAGCAATGGCCACGCCCTCCGCAGAGGAAGCCTCCAGGCTTCCGTCCCCATAACATATGCCTGTACAAACAGCAGAAACAGGACCCCACAGGCTCAGAGCCAGAGTCCCAACTGCCAGCACAGCCATCGAGGACGAGGTTTCCCTCGTCCAGGGAGACTGGGTTTCCCTCTGTGGCTTCAGGAGGGTGGTCACCTGAGAGAACTCACTTCAAGGCCCCCACCCCTGCCTGGAAGGAGCCCAGCTTACAAATTCCAGCTGTCCCGCGCGGCCCCAGTGTCCTGCTCTGAGGCCCGAGAGGAGGTGTGTTTGGGGAGCTGGCGTCCGGGGGCAAAGGGAAGCCAGGTCCCCACTCCAAGGAGGGCACTTCGAAGGAGGCTTTTCACAACCTTCCGCTTGGGAAAGTGAATGAAAGGACGTATTGACTGAGGGCAGGGCCGGCTTGGAAATAGCAGGACGGGGAGGCCCCTGGAGGACACGGAACAGTTCCTCCTCTCGGGGCGTCCGCAGAGAGCCCGTCCTGAGCCCGGTCGCACTAGCACATCGCGTGTGTGAAAGCGTGCTCAACAGGATTTTAAGCAAGCAGAGTTTATTTCTTTTAACTTTCGACTGGCCAATGCAAACAAATAAACAGGGCTTCAAACACAGCATCAGAAGATATCTGAAATCTAAGCTTTGGCTAAGGTTAAACACACACACACACACACACACACACACACACACACACACACACCCTGGGACATAAATCTGCAAATAAACTTTCCAAAGAAAAACATCTACTGCTTTCAGAATCCAACCTTCCTCCCCGTTCTGTCCGGCATCCTGGTGGAAGGTGCTGGCCTGGCAAGGGCAAGGAGGACTCCACAGCCCGCAGCGCCCAGCTGCCCGCACCTCCCCAGGCACCCCAGCCACCTCTGCCCAGGTTCACAGGGGTCTGGGGGCCAAGTGCCCCATGCTCTGGGCTCCTGCACTGAAGCTAGGGGAGCTCAGACGGGTCTCCATGACTGGCCCAGCCCTGCTCTGCCTCTGGTCCTCAGACCCTCCTTACTATGAACTCCCCTCCCTGAAGTCAGACGTGGATCTGTCAGGCAGCCCCACAGAGGAGTCTGTGACATCTTGACAGCATGCCTGGACGTGCAGGATCCCTGTCTCTGCAGCCATGCCTGAGAACAGTGAAGAGGAAGGGAGGGAAGGTGTGGGGTCTGTCTGCTGGGCCAGCCGCTGCATTCAGGTGGGGGGACATGGGTATGTATCAGTGTGTTTATCTCGTGTGCATGTGTGCACGTGTGTATATATGTATGTCGGTGTCTGTGTAGGAGTATGTGCATCTGTGTATGAACTCGTGTATGTCTGTGGCTTTGTGCTTGTGTGCATGTGCATGCGTGTCTGGAGAGGTGTGTATGAATGTGTGTGCGTATTTGTAAGCACATGCATGAGCACGTGTTGGTGTGAGTCTGGGCATGTGTGAGCACATGCATGCTCGTGTGTTGGTGTGTGTGTGCACATGCATGCGTGTGTGTGTTGGTGGCTGTGTGTGCATGCATGCGTGTGTGTTGGTGTATGTGTGCATATGCATGCACATGTGTTGGTGTAAAGCTCTGTACATTTGTGTTGGTTTGAATCTGTGTGCATATGCATGCACGTGTGTGTTGGTGTGTCTGCATGTGTGAGTGCATGCATGCACGTGTGTGTTGGCATGAGTCTGTGCATATGCATGCATGTGTGTTGGTGTGAATCTGTGTGCACATGTGTTGATGTGAATCTGTGGGTGTGTGCACATGCGTGCACGTGTGTGTTGGTGTGACTGTGAGTGCCTGTATGTATGTGTGTTGGTGTCTGAGTGCACGTGTGAGTGCATGCATGCACATGTGTGTTGGTGTGAGTCTGTGTGTGCATATGCATGCACGTGTGTGTTGTGAGTGTGTGCATATGCATGCACGTGTGTTGGTGTGAATCTGTGGGTGTGTGCACATGCATGCATGTGTGTGTTGGTGTGACTGTGTGTGAGTGCCTACATGTATGTGTGTTGGCATCTTTGTGCACGTGTGAGTGCATGCATGCACATGTGTGTTGGTGTGAGTCTGTGTGTGCATATGCATGCATGTGTGTGTTGGTGTGACTGTGTGTGTATGCATGCACGTGTGTGTTGGTGTGAGTGTGCATATGCATGCACGTGTGTTGGTGTGAATCTGTGGGTGTGTGCACATGCATGCACGTGTGTGTTGGTGTGAGTCTGTGTACATGTGCATCTGTGTATCCCACTGTGAATTCTAATTCAGGAGAGAGAACGGCCCCTGAGAGCTGGCTCATTCTTCTCCCCAGTGCTCTGAGCATCCCTGCTGCCTCCAGCATGGAAGGCATCTGACTGCTGCTCCTGAGGCTGTGGCCACCCTCTTTTCTGGGAGAACAGGCTCATCGGGGTTCATAGGAGGGGCTTGATTTCTAAAGCTGGGGTCTTGCTGGTTGGAGTAGAGGCCACACCAGGTCACCAAGACATCATCAAGGAATTATGATTTTGCGTTCAGGACCTTTGTGGGGTGGGAGCTGGGGGAGATGCGCCAGGTGAAGGGGAAGGCCGTTTTGCCATTGCAGGGCCGGCTCCCAACAGGGGCTGTGGGCACACACCGTGCGACCATCTCTGCTCCAGGCTGGCCAGCTTTCCCTTGGTATGACCCTGTGAGGTTTTCCATTTGCTCTCTTTGCTTGGGGATCTCCAGAGAGCACAGGATAGAGTTCCTGGCTGACCGGCATTTCCGCCCCTCACCCTGGTGACCTGGAGCTGGACACTCTGAGCATTGGCACTCGAATGAAAGATGGAGGGAAGAGAAACAAAACTCATACACATAGGCCCACATGCACAGACACACACACATGAGCGTTTGTGTACACATAGATATGCACAGAGACACATGTCCACACATATGCCTACATGCAGGCATGCACGTGTGTGAACAT
Organism: Leontopithecus rosalia; assembly: GCA_028533165.1. Taxonomy (NCBI): domain Eukaryota; kingdom Metazoa; phylum Chordata; class Mammalia; order Primates; family Cebidae; genus Leontopithecus; species Leontopithecus rosalia. The sequence goes on along the minus strand of JAPYYA010004983.1, from coordinate 3,866 downwards.
AATACACACATACACGTGCACACAAATGAATACACACAGACACATGGGCACACAGATGTACCCACAAGCACCATGTGCACACAGGCATGCACACATGTGCACACACGCGTGCACATGCACACACGTGGACACACAGGCACATCTGGCGTCATGAAATTCCAGCCTCGGTTGGCTATTTATTCAGTTCTTATCATTCCAGAGAAACAAGCACAACCGGATTCTCTTTGGGGAGTTGCAAGAGCCCTTGCAAGGCAGGAGAGGAAGGAACACTGGGCCCTGCTCCCCCAGATGCCAGGGCTTCCGTGCTCCTGCCAGGGGCTCTTGTGGCCTCAGGTAAGAGGCCACATGGGGAACGGATGTTCCCTGGCTCCTCCAGGGCCCAATCCAAGGCCCTGGGGTGTCTGGCCCCCAGCTTTATCACAGACACGCAGTCCAGGGAGCAAGTGTTCTGTTTACTCCTCAGTTATCTGAGCAATGAACCAAGAAGTCAGGACCAAGGTGCCCTCCTGGCTTCCAAACTGACTTCCTCATTTCAGAGGCTCCTTTCCAGGTGGGGATGTGGTGCCCGAGGAAAGCTGCCTCGTCTGTCTGGCTGCCCAGGATGGACAGCTGATGAGTATCTCCCCAGGGCTTGGCCTCTGGGTGCTCAGCCCTCCACCCCCGGCCTAATAACCCAGGCTCCACCACTCAGGATTCCTCACCATGAGGGCCGCTTCACTGGCAGCAGAAACTTCTAGAACCCGGGGGTCTTGGCTGCCATGTTCTCCTGGGACCCCAGAGGCAGCCAAGACAGCAGGTGTCTGAGCACGGGCCAGGCCAAGGTGCTGTCTGGGCAGGACACACATGTCACTATCCTGTTTTATTTGAAGCTGACCACAGCAGGCGGAGCCCACGAGGACAGGCCAGCAGAGAAGGGGCTGTCTGATGGCAGTGGGTCATTTCTGCCTGTCTCTGTGAGGCTGTACTGAGTTCCCCAACGCCCAGCAGGCAGGAAGAAGCTGGTTCTGAGAGTGACAAGTGCCCCAGCAGCTGGAGCTCAGGCCAAGGAGAGGCGGTTTGGAGCCCTGCTCTCTGGGGAGAGCTGCAGCTTCAAGGCCATTGATGCGGAGCTTCCCCGCACGCCCCTCCCTGGCCTCGCCACGTCCCGCTTTTCCAGGGCTCAGAGGCATCTCCAGCTTTCTCCCTCTGGAGGGCAGCTTCCTGGCCACCCTCACCTCCAGCCACTGAGAGCTGAACCATGTTTGGTGGGATGCTGCCCCCAAGGGAAAGAGCTCACCCCCCACCACAACAACCCCAAAGACAGGGACCTTGCCTGTCTCAGCGCCCCTGGCCCCTGCCCAGAGTGAGGCATAGAGTGGACCTCCCCACATCCGTGCCTGGAAGCAGGAACAGGGGGATGGGTGGACAAGTGGTGACAATCCTGGCTGGTCAGAACCCTGGAAAGTGCTCAGACCAGAGAGGAAAGGGCATGACCCCTACCCAGTGAATCCGCAGGGGCTTCCTGGAGGAAGCTGCTCAGGCTGGGACTTAGAAAGCAGCAAGGCTTTGTCCCTCACCAGGGGATTCAGGCAGTGAGGCGGGAAGGGGTGGAGAGCAGGCGTTAGCGTCAGAGGGACCATCGCCTTTGTCTCGCCCCGCACACCCACCTTGACCGTGAAGGGCGGCAGCCCTACTGCGGGCCCCTGTATGCACTGTGTGTGGTGGGGGTGTGCAGACTCAGTTACCCCGTCTGCCTCAGCCCTCCTCAGAACCGTGGGAGATGGGACTAAACTCCCCTCTCACCTGCCCACCATTCCCAGCCCCCCCAACCCCAGCTGCTGGAATCCTCAGAGAGCCCCTGTCACTCAAAGGGAGGAAGAATCCACTCTGGCGGGTGGGGGGTCTCTGTGGTAGCCCATCTCGGTTCACAGGAAGGTGCAGCTCTGTGTGGCTGCTGAGGCTGGAAGGGTCATCAGGCAAGCAGGGCCGGGGGGGCAGGCAGGCCACCCCCGCAACGCGCCTCCGTCTCTCTGTGGGACCCGCATGAAATTTCTGTCAGACGCTCCGTCAGTGGGAGGCGATCCCTGCTGCATACCGGCGGACTTGCGGCCCCGGTTTGCAGGTTCTGGAATCTGCTGTCAAGCGGCTTCCTGGGTAGAGCATAGCCCTGTTTTCTTTGGGTAAAACACTGGTGGGGGCTTCCAGGTCTGGGTCTGCCTCAGGGTCTCCTGTGGTCGCCGAGTTCTTACCTGGGCCCTCTGCACGCTGTACCCCCCTAAGCCCCCACGCAGACCCCATGGGCCCACCCTCCAAGCCACCATTGCCCCTTGGAGGGAGGCACAGGTGGCGGCCTCTCCCTCCCTTCACCCCGCTCCTGAAACAATTTGGGGGCAGATGGCACCGGTGTGAGGCAGGAGCGTGCACCCGCTCCCCATCTCAGGGGGTGCTGAAACATGGTAAATACCAAGCTCCCGCCCCAGAGAGCCAGCGTCGTGGATCAGCGCATCGGGGATGGCTGGAGCATTCCGAGGGAAAATAAAACAATTATTTCTGACAACTTGCATCAATACCATCTACATTTTCCCCTGCGTGGGGCTCCCTCCCCCACTCCGAGTCTGTCCCTTCTCCGTGTCTGTGTCTTCAGGAAACTCAATAAGGCAATTGTTAGCTGCATCGATCTTATTTGGGGGCCTGAACATTCAGCAGCCAGCACAGTGTTAAATTATTAACTGAATGTTTCCACTCGCTGGGGGTGTGTTCCATAAAGACCATCTGGATGAACAACAGCCACTTTATGAAATTCACAGGCAAAATGGTGGCAGAACGCAGGGCAGAAGTCATGGAGTGGCCGCAGGCAAGAGTCCCTGTGCACCCCCAGACTGGGGGACCGAGGTGATGCTGGCATTGAGGGCCGTGCTCAGCACGACGGGGCTACCTGCCATCCTCCCCGGGGAAGCATGTCCCCAGTCAGCTGGCCCCAGCACCCTTCCCTCAGACAGTGGGGCCGCTGAAGGCTCCAGGCTAGGGAGGGGGACGCATCCAACCCCACACACTCCTTGACCAAGTGGCTGCCCGTCTGAGCCCTCGCGCCTCCTGGGCTATGATGGGGTGAGCATCCAGGCCACAGAGGGTGTAGCAGAGCGGAGCAAGCTGCGGAGTCGGGCAAAGCACTCGAGCGGTGGCCATCGCGGGCCAGGTGTGGCAGATGGCAGCTGTCTTACCCCAGCCAGGTTTCCAGCCCTGTTGGCAAGGGCAGGTCTCAGAAGGAGTGACCGGGGCTCACTTGTCCTCCTTCAGAGACTGCAGGCGCTGGGCCCTGTGGCTGCAGCTGCTGCCTTAGAGAGCTTCCCATGCAGTGGGGGAGCAAAGGAGGCAAGCTGACAGCTTTGCCCATATTTCCTAAGTGGCTCCTGAATGGAAGAATCCAGGCGATCCCACAGACAGAGATCTGCGTCCGGCCAGCCTGGCCAGTGAGACCCACCGTGAAACACAAAGAGGAAGAAACCAGGGTGTGAGACACACAGACACACACACACAGACACACACACATGCAGGCACACATAGACAGAGACACACACATAGACACACAGACACCCACACAGACACACGTGCAGACACAGACACACAGACACAGACACACACACACAGACACACGCACACATAGAGACACACACACAGACACACACACACAGACACACACACATGCAGGCACACATAGACAGAGACACACACATAGACACGCAGACACCCACACAGACACACACACACAGACACACATGCAGAAACAGACACACACACAGACACACACACAGACACACGCACACATAGAGACACACACACAGACACACACACATGCAGGCGCACACACACATGCAGGCACACATAGA
>JAPYYA010004982.1:0-11233 GCA_028533165.1 Leontopithecus rosalia | reverse complement strand
GCAGTTCATTCTTGATTTGGCTCTCTTTCAGTCTGTTATTAGTGTATAGAAATGCTTGTGATTTTTGCACATTGATTTTATATCCTGAGACTTTGCTGAAGTTGCTTATCAGTTTCAGGAGTTTTTGGGCTGAGACGATAGGGTCTTCTAGATATACTATCATGTCATCTGCAAATAGAGACAATTTGGCTTCCTCCTTGCCTTTCTACCCCTTGCCACTGTTCTCCATCTTCAAACCCCAGCCAAGTAAAAGAAAAAGAAGCATCTACTGAGGGGTGTCCCCAAGAGTGAGAGTCAAACACACTCTAGTTCATATAAATTGGAAAGGATGCCTGGATTTCTTTCCTGGCTAACTACAGTGTCCAATAGCAGCCTCTAAATACATTTATGAATATTTTCCCCTTGGCCTTCAGCTTCTCACAGGCCCCCTAAATTTGTGGTTGAGAACAGAGCCCTAAATCAAAGCACTAGCTACTGAACCTTGATTTTTTATTCATTCGTTCAACAGATATTTATTAAGCACTTACTGCATGTCAAGAACTCTACTGGGAATTCAACACGGGCAAAATCAGATATTCCCCCTTCCCTCATGGAGCTTATAGTCTAGTGCAAGAGAAGCGCATTCAGCTATTGTATAAAATGGTGTAAAACAGTAACCATGGTGGATGCAATGAAAATGTGCATGATGAAGTGAGAGGCATGAACAAGTCAGAGTGGGGAGTAAGGCTAATGTTGTGTCATGTGCTCACTGCTATTTGATAATTTTATAATACACGGTTATTATATCTATGTGGAAATAGTGGCTCAAGTGGTTCACCCAAAACCTTGTAATTTTTATGTACAAGTTAACAGGATTGCGTAATAAGGTCTATAATCAAAAGACCCAAGTTTGTGTTCTAGCTCTGCTAGGTCTGTTAGATACATATTCACAGACAGACAAACTTTGAGCTCTGTTTTCCCTATGCATAAAATATAAATAACAGTACCGTCTGTTCCTCCTATCTTACTGATTTGTTGAAAAGACAAATAAAATGGTTTAGTAAAAGCACCTATAAACTCAGCATAGTTACACAAAGATTCAATTTTAACTGTATCAATAATTCTTATGTCCTTTGGCTTTGTTATCTGGGTACATGAAGGACAACATGTTGAATTGATAAATTAGGCTTTTCTCATTCAGATTTGAGAACACCAGTATCAGCCCAGTGTCCTTTAAAATGAATCTACTACTTCTTTATAAAATCTGTGCCCTTGGGGTAGGCCTGACTTTCTTATGTGGAAGGAAACCAGAAGAGAGGGAGAATCAGCTTGAATTCAGCCAGGGGCTTAGAGACCTAGTGTACCTTTACAGCCTCGCTGCCTGCCAGGAGGGCAGGGTTGCGGACCCCCAGGACTCAGGAGAGCAGCCTGAGACTCCAGTAGAGGAGGTGCGGGAGGAGAGGGAGCATAAACACCAGGCAGATCCCAGCTGGGAAATACATTGGGTCACACTACGAGTGCTGCTCACTCACAGGTCAAAGGAAAACCCTCAGTGGGGAAGTTCTGGGAGCAAACCGGGTGCTGGCCAAAGGAAACACGGGGATTACTGACTTCCATTAAAACAAAGCTGCTGACATAAGCAGATCCATTTTCCTCAGTGAGAAGATGTAGGTAGCACTGCTGCCTTTCTGTTCATTTAGGATTATATCAATCGTTCTGGCACATTCTATAGGGCAATGGTGTCTCATCACACATTTGCCTTACAGCACCAAGTATAACAACTTATATTTGCTGTGTGAATTAAATCAAAGATCTCAATGAATTGAATTGAATCAAACAACAAAAAGAAATCAATTAATAACTATTTTTGAGGTGGATGGATCACGAGGTCAAGAGATCGAGAACATCCTGGTCAACATGGTGAAACCCCGTCTCTACTAAAAATACAAAATCTTAGCTGGGCATGGTGGCGCATGCCTGTAGTCCCAACTACTCAGGAGGCTGAGGCAGGAGAATTGCCTGAACCCGGGAGGCGGAGGTTGCGGTGAGCCGAGATCATGCCATTGCACTCCAGCCTGGGTAACAAGAGCGAAACTCTGTCTCAAAAAAAAAAAAAATCAATTAATGACTATTTTTAAGCATATGTCATGCACAATGAACTCTCCTAAATCTGTACAAGGTACAACTAGAAGAAAAAGAGGCAGACTTGTTTGTTTGGTGGGAGCAGATCAGTTGCTTTACAGCCTCATTTCATATTTAATCTACTCCAAGCCCATTTTTTGTTGTAAGACAAAATTCCCGGGAGCATCAAAAACCCTCCTCACCACCTAGGACTTCATTTTCCTCTCCAGGCCAAAGATCATCCGCTTTTACAGAAGAGGAAATTGAGGCATGCAGCTAAGTAATAGAACTAGGATTCAAACTCAAGTGTGTTGTATCCCAGAGTTATGCTGACCACAAGAAAGTCTCTGTCACTGGAGAACAAAGGACCTAGAAAAGCAGGCGACTGAATAGTGTCCTTTAATCTACACTCCAGCCAAAAAGAACCAAGCATACGGAAGTAACAACATTCCTGCCATCAGCAGGAAGAATGAGGGCACTTGGCTCTGGCTTAATGTTGAGGCTGAGGGGATCTGCCCAGGCAAGGCCTGGGCTCTAAGAAAGAACTAATTACTCACCTCTCATCATGATCTTCATCCAAAAGTTCCTCTTTCTTAAATATCTCCATCTTAAATATTTACAGGGTAGGAAGGCCAATAGCTACGCTCTAGAAACTATTCAATCATCCATGAACCAATTACTGTGACCATAAGTGTATGATCTTCTGAATGGGTGAGACTAGCGGGTCGAATGCCTATTAGATCAGGGGTTGGTCAACCACACTCAAACCAACTGGAGGCTGTTTCCAGAAGAAGAGAAGAGCGGAGGAAGGAGAGAGGAATGCTGAATAGGCAAAAGCAACAAATGTCTACTGCACTGACTGATGGCTAAGATATAGAAAAGTCTCACTCCTCCTAGCCTGTGAGAAGATGGCCCAGGCCTGGGGAGAGAAATAAAATGAATGGGAACAACAAACATCTTCATTTGCTTCCAGTAGAAGATAATCAAAAATTCCATGCTTCCTTTCTTTCTTGATCACTTTCAACACAAATCATCCCATTTATATTTTTTCTCAAGTAACTGTGCAGATTCTGGGCTAACAGCTTAGAGTAGAACTTGTTTAGAAATGCTTCATTTATTCCCAGATTTAGAATGCGTTGTTAAAAAAATAAAAAAAAACAAAATAGAAGTGGTTCCTTCAATCTGGGGATAGTAGACATTTGTCATTTTTTGACCATATTCTGTTATCCACAGCTTTCCACCACCACCTCACCTGCTGTGGGCTAAAGTGGGGGCAAAGTCTTGGCTCAGCCATTAACACACTCCCGCTGGGGTGCTGGAGCAGGCTCGGGAAAAGTCGTGCTGTGAGTGATGGGCAGCCATATCCAGTTTACAGATCAGCACCAGCAGATCTGGCATTGGCGGCACTGTTCTTAGATTCATGCAAGAGAAAGGCCCCAAGTTAGGGAGCCCTGCCTGACCCCACTATCTGAGTTCCTCCCCATGGAGCCAGGAGTCTACAAGTCCAACAGAACGTGCTTACTCAGAGGCTGAACTCCCTACCTGCTTCTTACTACACTTTTGGGAGCCAAGTACTCTGAATTCCCTGCCAAGATGAGCCCTGGGGTCGTTTCCAGAACCTGTGTAATCCTCTTTCTGTGTTCATCCCCCTGGGAGCGGACCATTCACACCTCTAGACCCAAATGGAGGTCAAGAGGTGACCTCTGCAAGAGATGTGGATGATGCTTCTACATTCAAGTTGAAGTAGCAAGAAAGAGGATGTGCTCGGGGCTGGGGAGCAGGGGAAGGGCTGGATTTATCCCATGGAGTACTAAGGAGTCAAAAATTCTCTGTTTGAACTTGATCTTTCAGCTGACTATGAAAGCATATTTAGCAAAGAGGATATGACATTTGATTTAACAGATTGTTCATCTGATGTATAATTTATTTGTAACCTTTAAATATTTAAACATATGATATTGTGCCTCCACTGTACTCTGGCCACAGACCTGCAATTGTTGGGGAGGGAGGCTTGGCCTTTGGTGCAGAGACAGGACAGGAGCTGGGTTCTCGTCACGTTTCTGGGGCATGGTTTTGCTAACATTCTCTACCCGCCTACTATCACTGCTACCTATTTTCTAAGCTTCATTATTTCTCCTTTCCAGAATTGCCTTTTGACAATGTTCTATTTAACTTAAATCAATCAGTGTTGATTTCTCTTTGCATGCAGCTGAGTATACCACATGGGAAAAACAAAAACAAAAAAAAACTTCAGTGGTCTGTGGATTAGCTGAATGGCATTAAGTCATGTAATATAAACCCTTCTCTTCTGCTAATTGCCTCTACCTAGGCTCCTTTAAAAGACTATTCTCAAAAAATGAAAAATCTATCCTTTCTAGTACTCATGTACTAGAGTGAGTGAACTGTTCTCTATAATCACCAAGGTCGGAGGCCTCTGGGGACTCTCACCTGCACAGCTGTGGGTCTGGGAAACATTACTGTTTCCAGACCACACCTTAAGCCTGAGTCTCTTTGGGACTGTTATGCAAAGAATCACTCTCTCTAATCACAGGTTCAGGCTTTGGCCTCTGGGGATGTCTCAAATGTCAAAATTTGGGGAGATTCAGATAGAGAATAAAAGCCAATTTTTAAGAGGGTAACATGCTTTGGCAGAGGCCCCTGCAACCCCGATTTCAACTAAGGTATTAGGTCTTCCCCCACCTTGTGCCGTGATCTCCAATACATTACAGATCTCAGCCGCTTTGTATTATAAACTCTCCTAAAATTGTAAATTACACACACATACCCCACATCATATACACACAAAGACACATACTTTTATCTAGGGAGAAGACAGTCACCCACGTGTTCATTGTGATTATTAATTAGTAGCAAAATTATAGATGGTATTTTTCTTTCTACTTATTAATATTTCCTACTTTTGAACAATAAACAGATTTTAATTGCGTGATTAGAATTCAGTATGAAAAAGAGAAAAAGGAGACTGAGAAACAAGTTTAAATCCTAAAACTGAGAGTTTAAGATTTATATATAAGTACTAGATTAAAGCTCATGAGTCTCCACCACCAATAGAACACAGCCAAAATCTTATTAGTTTCATTTTTTGGGAACTCCAGAATTATAATACACTCAAAGTTGCCCAGGAATCACCCCTCCCACCCCCGCTAAATTATGTGTTAACATTCCCCTAGAGACATGTGCAATAAGCTTGTGTCTATTTTTGTGTCAGCGTTGTTGGCCTGAGTGTCTTTCCAATTGTGTTAGCACGAGTGTCTTTCCATTCTGTGGATTTGAATGAAGATTCTCGGAACCACTGTAAACACATGCACCAGTAGATCTCTCAACAGGGAAACCTTCATGCCAGTTCTTACATAAAAGTTGCAAGCTAACTTAAAATTTGGGCTTCATTTTTCCTTCCATTCAAACTTTAGGGATAGCCTCACATAGCTCGCAAAGACTGCTATTGCTTATTTTTTCCCTTCTTATTTTGAAGAAGTTGTAATCATTTGACCAGAGCTAGTATGTTTCTGAGGCAAATTTATTATTTTATAAATTATTAACCTAAATTTGCCTCATTGTGTGCAGGGATTAAAAAGTCAGGATCTCCGCCAGGTGTGGTGGCCCACGCCTATAATCCCAGCACTTTGGGGGTATGAGGCAGGTGGATCACTTGTGGTCAGACGTTCGAAACCAGCCTGGCCAACCTGGCAAAACCCTGTCTCTACTAAAAAAAAAAAAAAAAAATTAGCCAGCATAATGGCAGGCACTTGTAATCCCAGCTACTAGGGAGGCTGAGACACGAGAATTGCTTGAACCCGGTATGGGAATGGGGTGGGGGGAGGGGTGCAGAGGTGGCAGTAAGCTGAGATGGCTGCACTGCACCCCAGCCTGGGCAAGAGAGTGAGAATCCATCTCAAAAAAAAAAAAAAGCAGGATCCCAAATAAACTCATATTCTATAAGAAAGGAAAATCTGTAATCAGTCTCTAATATCATGAAGCCTATAGAGTTCTCCTTGCACTCCTTGAAGTGAAGATACAAAGTCAAGAATAAAGTTCATGCAAAGGGCGAACTCTACAATACTGGGCATAAAACAAAGCAAATCATTGTTCACAATTTCCTTTAAGCAGCAAGAAATAGATGTAGCAGGTTTGGGAATATACTGGCTAAGAACATGCCTTTGGCAGCAAACACACCGGGATGCAAATCCCAATTCCACCATATATTAGCCTCCTTAGACCTTGAAGAAACTACTTAATCTCTCTGTATCCTGATTTCCTCATTTATAACGTGGGAATTCTGATAGTAGCTTTCTGTAGCTCTATTTTTTGTCATTGTTTGCTGTTCCATTTTCAGTTTCTCTGTTTTGTTTTAGAGGATTAACTTAGATATTGTGTTGTACCTTGCACCATGTCTGGAACACAGTTCTCAATAAATATTGGCCTTTAAATAACTATCTGGGACACATCTACTTCCAGCCAACATAGAACATGTAACATGAACCAGATTTACTCTCCTTCCCAGAATAACTTAAAAACCAGACAAAACATGTGAAACAAAGGTTTTCAAGACATCAGATGTCAAGCAAGGAAGGACAGTGATCCCTATTAGATGGGAAGCAAATGAAGTGATTACCTCAGCTTACTACCTGGAAGGTTTCCAGACCACAGAGCAGGGAGAAGTATCCAAAGTGCACCCTTACTCTCTCCCTGAGTTGAAGAGGCAGGTTTCAGAGCGTAGGGAAGCGACAGAGGCTAGAGTTTCAGGACACAGTACTGGAGTGGTAAAACCTGGACGGTGAGATACCTGAAGACCTCAAGAGTGTTCTAAAGGAGTCTCAGGTAAGTTCTGACCAGCACATCCATGTGAGGAAGCTACCCAAAGCAGGAAAAGAACTACTGGAAAGATTGGAAGGAACAATTCTGAAGATCACACCAGGTCAAGGATAGCTCTTGTTCCCACCGGCCAGAATGGAAAAGCCTCATAATTCTTGGTAATTTAAAGTATTTAGAAGGGTTTTGCCTCAGTAATGAGATAAAATTAGTCCTAAACTAAATGCTGCTTTGGTACCACATAAGAAAGCTGAAAAGCAAGTCCCAGGAGGACCGAACTGTTTAACCAAGTAACTTAATTAACATATTAGCTAATGACGTGATACATTTATGGGCAGATATGAGAGGAATAAAAAAGAGAAACTGCAGATTACCAACAAGTGAAGTGAGAAAGATGACATTACTAAAGATCTTACAACAATTAAAAGAATAATAAGGAAATATGAACACTTTTATGCAATAAATTTAACAACTCTGATGTCATGGACAAGTTCCTTGAAACAAGCTACCAAATGCTACTCAACAAGAAATAGATAACCTGACTATCCCCTACATCTACTATTAAAATTGAATTTGTAGTTCAAAAACTTTCTCATAAAGAAGATCCTAGGGATAGATGGCTTTACTGGAAAATTCTTCCAAACATAATGTCTGTTTTTGTTGGCTTCTTCAACCTGATAAAAAAGGAAGAAATAATATTCTATTCAAACTCTTCCTGAAATTCTAAGAGGAAAGAATATTTCCCAACTTATTTTATGAGGCTGGCATTACTCTATTACCCAAACCAAAAGCTATGATAAGAAAAAAAAAATAACTACAGATACTCTTTATGAAGACATATGCAAAAATCCTAAACAAAACTTTAGAAAACGTAAACCAAAAATATGTAAAAAGAATAATATGTCATGACCAAGTGGGATTTATCTCAGGAATGAAGATTGGTTTGACATTTAAAATCAATCAGTGTAATTCACCATTTTTACAAAGAACAACAAAAAAAATGTGTACAATTAGTCAGACCAGTGGCTCAGGCCTGTAATCCCAGCACTTTGGGAAGCCCAGACAGGCAGATCACTTAAGGTCGGAAGTTCAAGACCAGCTTGGCCAACATGTTGAAACTCCCCTCTCTACTAAAAATACAAATATTAGCCAGGTGTGGTGGCGCATGCCAGTAGTCCCAGCTACTTGGGAGGCTGAGGCATGAGAATCGCTTGAACCTGGGAGGCAGAGGTTGCAGTGAGCTGAGATTGTGCCACTGCATTCCAGCCTGGGTGATAGAGTGAGACTCTGTCAAAAAAAAAAACAGTGTACAATTATCTCAATAGATTAAGATAAAGCATTTGACAAAAATCCCAACATCCAGTATTAATTTCTGCTAAAAACTCTCAGCAAGTAGAAATACAGAACTTCTTCAACCTGACCAAAAAAAAGTGTTTACAAAACCCTGTCGCTAATGCCATACCTAACCATGATAGACTGAATGCTCCCTTCAAGATCAGGAACAAAAGATATCCACTCTGATGATTTTACTCAGTCATCATACTGGAGAGCCTAGACAAGGCAATTAGCCAAGGAAAGGAAATAAAAGGCATCCAAATTGAACATGAATAAATAAAGCTGCCTTTATTCACAGATGGCATGATCATAATGGTCTATTTGAAAATCTAATGAAATATACAAAAAAGATACCACTACCCACCTACTAGAATGGCTAGAATGAGAAAGACTGACCATACCAAGTGCTGGCAAGAATATGGAACAACTAGAATGCTCATACACTGCTCAAGGGAATGTAAAATAGGGTAAGACTTTGGAAAACAGTTTCATAGGTTCTTAAGATTTTAATCATCCAGCTGCCATATAACCCAGACACTTTCATGTCTAAGTATTTATCCCAGAGAAGTGAAAATATGTGTTTCTATGAAGACTTATACATGAATGTTCATAACAGCTTTAATATGTAACAGCTTAACTGAAAATGACCCAAATATTTGTCATAAAGAGAATAACTTGTGTTATATCCATACAATGAAAGTCTACTCAGCAAAAAAAAGGACTGCAGTATTGATAAACACATGAATGAATCCCAGAATAATTATACTGAGTAAGTCAATCCAGGCCAAAAAACAAGAGTAGGTTCTATATGATTACATTTATATAAAATTCTAGACAATGCAAACGAATTCATAATAACAAAAAGCAGGTAAGGTAAACAAATGCCTAGGAGTATGAAAAGATGTATGAAGGACAGATTATAAAGGAACAGAAAGAAACTTTGGGGGCTTTATGGATATGTTTGTTACCTTGATTGTGATGACACTTTCATGGAAGCAAACGTATCAAAACTCATCAAATTGTACACCTTAAATAAGGGCAGTTTACTGTTGTTTCTTAATACAGCTATTTTGAAGAATTCAAGCCTAATTTTAAAAAAAAGTCTGTATAGTGAATGATGCCCAAAATTTGAAAATAAGCTATACCATTAATTAATAAATACCTATGACACATACATGCAATAGAATATGTGTAGTTGCAGAAAGAGGAGGAGGAGTAGGAAAAGCAGGAGGAAGAGGAGGAGGAGGAGGAAGGATGCCTAAGTGTACTGAAGTGTAAAGATCTCCAAGATGCTCTCATAAGGGAAAAATAATAATAATAAGGTACAGAACCTCTCCTGGAGCCCTGTCCTTGAGGAAATATTCACCCTCACTTGCATGAGTGCAAACTGAGAAGTCTGAAGCCTCCAGGAAATTGTAGAACTGTATTCAAATGTTTATTTAAAGATGCCAGTTGTTTTGGATCCTGAATTTTGTCCTCTGTAATTTAAATTAAAATTTTATTTTTGCATTTGTGTGTTTAAATGTGAGGCGGGGAGATAAGAATGTGTAATCACGATCATCACTGGGAAGATGGTGCTCTAGAAGCAACTCACTATTGCAGCTCTCAGTCAAGACACAGAGGGTGAGTTCACACCGCATTCCCAGACGGATCTTTATAGCCCACAGAGCAGGGAAAAGTCCAGGTGTAAGAGGGACGCAGGATGCAAGCGCAGTGCTCTCCGCTGGCGCAGCCGGTGCCACAGCGCAGTGGCATGGCACACGAAACACACGGGTCTGGGCGCCCTGTTAAACCAGCTATTTGAGACTTGGGAGGGCAGATTGCCATGTTCATCTGATTGAATGGGTTTTGGACGGTGAACCAGAACAGGAGATTTCTGGGAGGTGAATTGTGAACGAGCACAGTGGGTGGCTGCACGAGAAATCACACAGATCCCGGGGCCCTTTCGGCCAGCGGCTGAGGCACCCAGGAGAGAGTCAACACTACAACTTAAAAAAAAAAAAAAGCAAAAAGGTTCAGAGGCAGGAAGCCAAGTGATCAGGCTCGACGGGTCCCACCCCCACAGGGACAAGCAATACGGCGATTCAGAGTGCCCGGGGTTGAGAGTTCCACTGTGGGAAGAGCTGAACCCATGGCTGTACAGCTCGGTGGGGGAGGGGCATCCGCCATTGCCAAGAGTTTCTGCCCCTACTGAGGTACCCGCCCATTGCTGATGGAGTCAGCCATTGCCGAGGCAACCCGCCATAACAGAGAGACTTCCCCCAACAGGGCAGAGCCCACATCAGCAGGGCGGAGCCTACGTCAGCAGGGTGGAGCCCAAAACAGCAGGACGGAGCCCACAGCAAAAGGGTGGACCTCACGCCAGCAGGACAGAGCCTCGGCAGCCATATAGTGACTAGACTGCCTCCTAGCTGGGCACAACAGAGCAACGGATACTCACAAATAAAGCCCTAACTCCCCAAGACAGAGCATCTGAGGAAAAAAACCGGTTTCATGAGTTCTGCCGCAACAGACTTAAACGTACTTGCCTAGCAACACTGAATGAACAATGGAGCTCACAGATCAGCACTTGAGCTCCTATAAAGTACAGATCGTCTCCTCAAGCAGCTCCCTGACCCCTGTAGACCCAAAGGATCACCTCAAAAAGGACTGATCAGACTGACATTTGGCAGGCATCATTCTAGGACAAAGATAGAAGAAGAAACTGGTAGCATCCCTCACTGTTCCGCAGCTGCTACAGGTGTACCCCAGGCAAGCAGGGCCCGGAGTGCACCTTAGCAGTCGTACAGCAGAGGGGCTAGACTGTTAGAAGGAAAACTAAGAAACAGAAATACTCCATCATTAACAATCTGGGCCTCTATTCAGAGACCCAATCGAAAAATCAGCAACTACTCAGACGACAGGTTGATAAATCCACAAAGATGGGAAGAAACCAGTGCAAAAAGGAGGAAAACAACCGAAACCAGAA
>JAPYYA010004981.1:0-11234 GCA_028533165.1 Leontopithecus rosalia | reverse complement strand
GTGTGGCCATTCCTCAAGGACCTAGAAATAGAAATTCCATTTGACCCAGCAATCCCATTACTAGGTAGATATCCAAAGGACTATAAATCGTTCTACTTTAAGGACACATGCACACGAATGTTCATTGCAGCACTGTTTACAATAGCAAAGACCTGGAATCAACCCAAATGCCCATCAATGATAGACTGGACTGGGAAATGTGGCACATATACACCATGGAATATTATGCAACAATAAAAATGATGAGTTCGTGTCCTTTGTAGGGACATGGATGAATCTGGAGAACATCATTCTCAGCAAATTGACACAAGAACAGAAAAGAAAACACCATATATACTCACTCATAGGTGGGTGATGAACAATGAGAACACATGGACACAGGGAAGGGAGTACCACACACTGAGGTCTATTGTGGGAAATAGGGGAGGGACAGCGAGTGAAGGGAGCGGGGGAGGGATGGCATGGGGAGAAATGCCAAATATGGGTGAAGGGGCAGAAGGCAGCAAAACACACTGCCACATGTGTACCTATGCAACTATCTTGCATGTTCTGCACATGTACCCCAAAACCTAAAATGCAATAAAAATTAAAAAAAAAAAAGAAAGAAAATGCTATAATGTTGTGGAGTATATGTAATACCTGGATGGGGAATCAGGCAGGAAGATTTGGACACGTTGCTGAACAAAAGCATTTCTGCAGCTAGAAAAAAGCAAAGTGAAGTTAAGCTCAGTGTTCACATAAATGCAAGACCTGCACTCTAATGTTAAAATGTTTAGTTTATTTATACACAGAGAGTGAATATGGAATCTATACCTTTATTATCTATTGATTAGATTTCTGTAGTCCCTCAATTACTGTCTAGTTGGATGACCTTCCTTGTATTTATTTGTACCTCAAAATGGGGGAGGAGAAGCTGGTTTAAGTTATTTCCTTGCCTCTAGCAGGACTCTGCTGGCTTGGTTGAGGTGGACCACACCTCACATGGTGACATGAGCCAAGCACTTGGGCTAGGGCACCACCCCCTTGTCCAGCTCTATCTCACCGTTAAAGAAGAAATGGCCTCAGGCTGGGCACAGTGGCTCACGCCTGTAATCCCAGCACTTTGGGAGGCTGAGGCGGGTGGATCACGAGGTCAAGAGATCGAGACCATCCTGATCAACATGGTGAACCCCCGTCTCTACTAAAAACACAAAAAATTAGCTGGGCATGGTGGCGCATGCCTGTAATCCCAGCTACTCAGGAGGCTGAGACAGGAGAATTGCCTGAACCCAGGAGGCGGAGGTTGCAGTGAGCTGAGATCGCGCCATTGCACTCCAGCCTGGCTAACAAGAGCGAAACTCCATCTCAAAAAAAAAAAAAAAGAAGAAGAAGAAGAAATAGCCTCACAATTTGCTTGAGTTTTGTGCTACATGAAAATCTGGTGTACTCTCAGGCAGACAGACTATTTAAAAGCCCAAGGGAAATCTATGTGGGGTTTAACTGCCCATGAGTAGGTTGTCCTGATAGGAGCTCTGACTTTGAGGTCTATTTTTTCATTCGATACTTTAAAATATTATTTTCGCCAAAGAAATTAGATATTTCTTTGAACAAGCAGGAGACTAGAACAGGGAAAGCTATAAAATAGCTGGGATTTATGGTCTGTCTCAGAGGTGATTTTTTTCAACTCATCTAGGTTGAAATTATTGCAGTCTTCCCCTTAGAGTTCCTTTGGAATTTGTTTTCAGTTTAGACTGCATACCTGATAAAAATAGAATGCAAAATGTTATTGCCGTTTCTGAAGAGTAGTGTGGAAACGTAGACTATGCTATGCTTATAAACAAAGTCAAATATATTTGTTGTAAAGCATTATCTAGATTGAGATTCCCATTCTCCAACTGCTCTACCTGCAGGCTACATGATTAACTCTTTGTTCAGTGTGTTCCACATCAGGGTCTTACTAGAGCCTTATGCTGCTTTGTAAGACACTTTCAGGAGATCCAAAGGTAAACTGTAAAAGAAGAGTAGTTACGAGGAGACCAGCATTTTCATACTGGTTCTGCTTTTCTGCATTTTTTTTCCTAATCAAATCATAACCCTTTGTTCCTCAGCTTTCTCATCAGTAAAAAAGGGAGGAGGTTGAACTAAATCAGTATTTCTGAGTAGGTATTTCATAGAGCACATATGAGATACCTAAAACTAATTGCATGTATGAATCAATAATAAATATCTTTTTAATGCCTTGGATATCCCCTAACCTGATTTTAGGATTCAATATTTAGGAAATCTTAAGTATCCCAAATCAAGAAGAGCATATAATCAAAAGCTTGCTATTTGGGTATCTGGGCTAACTGTAAGAGAAATCTGGGATCCATTAGTCATGCCTGGCATGCAGTTAGGAGCATGGAGGAGCAGTGTGTGCCCCATGTGTAGGCTGACCTGAACTTGACAAGTCCACCTTTTTGAGAGGATGCATGCACACAGGTGGAGTTAGAACCAGAAGTTTCCATATCTATCAAGTATTTGTGTCTTTGGAGCATTTAGCGGGTTCTCAGGGCACAACTGAGAAAAAGAGGAACTCAGTGCAAATTTGCTGTCTGTGAGAAATAGGTACACCCTAATAGAATTACATGTGGTTTGAAACTTTTAAAATGTAATGTAATGTAATTTTAAGTTCCAGGATATGTATGCAGGATGGCAGGTTTGTTATATAGGTAAACGTGTGCTATGGCAGTGTTCTGTACTATCAACCAGTCACCTAGGTATTAAGCCCAACATGCATTAGCTATTTTCCTAATACTCTCCCTCCCCATACCTCACCCCCCAACAGGCCCCAGTGTGTGTTGTTTCCCTCTCTGTGTCCATGTGTTCTCATTGTTCAGCTCCTACTTACAAGTGAGAATATGTGGTATTTGGTTTTCTGTTCCTGCATTAGTTTGCTGAGGATAATGGCTTTCAGCTCCATCCATGTTTAAGGATACAATCTCATTCCCTTTTTTCCATGGTGCACATATGCAACATTTCCTTATCCAGTCTATCACTGATGGCCATTTAGGTTGATTCTATGTCTTTGCTATTGTGAATAGTGCTGCAGTGAAGATAGGTGTGTATGTGTCTTTGAAACAGAATGATTTTTATTCCTCTGGGTATGTACCCACTAAAGGGATTGCTGGGTCAAATGGTATTTCTGCTTCTAAGTCTTTGAGGAATTGCTACACTGTAATTTTGTAATTTCAAAAAAAATTTACAAATGGAATCTAATTAAACTAAAGAGCTTCTTTCTGCACAGCAAAAGAAACTATCATCAGAGTGAACAGACAACCTACTGAATGAGAGAAAATTTTGCAATCTATCCATTCTACAAAGGTCTAATATCCAGAATCTACAAGGAACAAATTTACAAGAAAAAAAAACAACTTCATTAAAAAGTGGGCAAAGGATAGGAACAGACACTTCTCAAAAGAAGACATTTATGTGACCAAAAAACATTAAGAAAAGCTCAACATCACTGATCATTAGAGAAATATGTATCAAAACCACAATGAGAAACCATCTCATGCCAGTCAGAATGTCAAATATTGAAAGTCAAGAAACTTCTTTTTTTGTTCTAGAATTGTTTGCCCCTCTTTCTTATATGGAAACTCTTTTCCTGATCTCTCTCTTTCATGATCCAGTTCATGTCCCAGGCTTTCCATGAAGCTCTTAAAGAAGATCCCAGATTACCTTTCCTTTGTAAGTACTGTGGTGTCTTGCATAGGAATATGCAACACAGTAGGTCATAATAAACAAGAATTGGATTGATTAGTATACAAATAACGAGCAATACTATCAGAAATAAATGGTATACATAACATTAAGGTAAATATGTAGAGATTTCAAATTAGCATTATAAGCAGCCTTAAAATAGATGGTTAATATTGATTTTGTTTTCTTTGGGAGGCTGAGGCAGGTGAATCACAAGGTCAGGAGTTTGAGACCAGCCTGGCCAACATGGTAAAACACCGTCTCTACTAAAATTACAAAAAATTAGCTGGGTGTGATGGTGGGCACCTGTAATCCCAAATACTTGAGAGGCTGAGGCAGGAGAATCACCTGAACCTGGGAAGAGGAGGTTGCAGTGAGCCAGGATCATGCCATTGCACTCCAGCCTGGGTGACAGTGTGAGACTCTCTCTCTCTCTTTCTTTCTCTCTCTGTCCATGTATATATATGTGTGTGTGTGTGTGTGTGTGTGTGAGAACATATATATATATATATATATATATATATATATATATATATATATATCAAACCACATACATATTCTGAGAGATCAGGAAAAGAGTTTCCATATAAGAAAGAGGGACAAACAATTCCAGAATAGAAAAAAATTTCTTGACTTTTTAATATTTGACATTTGACTGGCATGAGATGGTATCTCACTGTGGTTTATATATATATATATATAATAGATAGATATTATTTTAAGTGAAATATGTCTATAAAGAACATTTAGAGGAAAGTGAACCAAGAAAAGGATTATATTGCTGTCTAAATTCCATTTTCCCCACTGACTACTAAAGCCCACAGTCTGAAAAAGAAAAAAAATAATTTTGCAAAGAGAAATGAATGAGGCTTTTCTGAACCTCATCAGAAAATGCTGATATCTAGAGTCTGCTGTTAGCTAGCATATCATTTAGAGACTGAGGAGAATACTCTCAGCACAGAAGTGTGGATGGCCAGAAAATTAGAGTTATATAATCAAATTTGTGTGAGAAAACTGAGTCAGGAAAGCAAGATATACTTCAGGTAGAAATGAGTCAGATAACAGCTTTTGTCTCAAACTCATTTTCTGATCTCACAAAGAATCACTGCATTGACTCAGCCAGACCTTTGAAAGAATAATCAAACAATTTCACATGGACCAAATGTACTGTGTGTTCCCTTCTACTGAAAGAATTAGCATGGATATCCTAATATGTTCATTTGCTTCTTTCTGGTTTTCTTTGTAGTTACATTCAATTTCCTCATCTAGAATATGAAGATGATAACAATCACCATGTAGAATTTTTCAGATAATTTAATGAGATAATGTGTGTGGGTGTGCTTTATAAACTATGGGATTAAGTATAATATCTTATACTAGAAAAATACTGAAAAGAATAAGAAAATGTATGGTTTATTGAATAACCTCATTAGGTGTGAATCAGGGAAAGAGAAAACCTGTAGTTCAGCAAACTTCCTTTAATCTATGTGAAGTTTATATTTTTTTAGTAGAGGTCTATCTATTAGAATATACCATAAAAAAATAGGATAGACCTCCCTTCCCTTTCCCCTTGCCAGAGACCTGGAGATTCATGTAACACTTTTTTTGAGCTACTACTATATATCAGGAAGTATTCTAGGTGCTGGGAAACAGTGGTGAATAAGACAGAGAAGATTTGCAATCTTTTCAGTGGTAATAAGAAAAGAGGGATAGAAAAAACAGTCAACAAATTAATGCAATCCTATCAAATATTGAAAGATACTGTAACAAAACTAACAAAGAGATGTGATGGATGTACCCAGGGCTGTAGTGGAAGGTGAGGTAGCCATTAAAATGTGACGCTCAGATCTTCTACCATGGGGAACATCATTGATTGATAGTCCCAGCTTCTGCAATCTGAATCCACCACCATGCTCCTGCTATCACCCAAGAATGTTCCCAGCCAGTGACTGAACATGACAGAGCTACTAAGGCAAGCTCCTTGCTGTGAGATGCAGGACTCCTTCACTCGTGACTCTGGCTGAGGCCTTGCTAAAATTTATCAGCACTATTCTATGGCCCAAGATGCTTCCTACCCAACTCTCTTTCCTTTCCTCTCTCTTTCATAGGGATAAGACTTATCACCATGTGATATCTTCTTCAGCCCCCTCACAGGCATTTCTTCCAACATCTGCTACTTGGAGGACTTTTAACTAACTCAGAATTGGTCATTTCAATTTGTGTCAGACAGTGCCTGTTGGAGGAGGAGATAATTGAGCTGAGATCTGGAGGAAGAACATTTCAGGAAGACAGATCATCAGATGCAAAGACCTACCAGAGGCAGGAATATGCTTGACATGCTCAAGATACAGGGAGAAGGACAATGAGCTGGAATGTAGTGAGTGAGCAGGAAAATGTTGGGAGGGCAATTCACGAGAGAAGTAGGAGCCAATCACGTAAGATCATACAGGCTATGATGGCAAAATTGGATTAAGTATGACAATAAGCCAGTGGAGCATTTTAAGCAGGTGAATAACATGGTTTGAGAGAGAAGATATTTTCAACAGCTGTGCCCTCTGCAAACAGTATTTTTGATGAAGAAAACAGTAATTTCTGGAAGTAAGCCTTTCTCAGGCAGATCCTGTATCTGCCTGTGTCTTAGCCACCACAACCTCTTCCTTTGTCTCCCTGGGAAAGGGTTAGAAAAAGGTAAGTTTCGACCCAGATGACTGGGAGAGTTGAGAAAAGCCAACCACAGTGATTTTACCCAAAGCTTTTTATTGTTGATATTCTTCTTGACATCAAGTTTGGGGAAACAATTTCAAATTGGTCAGTGTGTCTATTCTTAGAAAGTCTTTAACTCCATCTATATAATTCCTTGTTGAGTCTGGGTTTTATTCAACAATACCCCATCTCTCTTCATGTTTACCTGTGACGGAATTTTAGATCTCTGCTCTCCTCTTATATATTCTGGCTGCATGCGGTACTTTTCGATACTCATCACATTTGTCCAGCACAGGACTTTGGCTTATCTGTAGCTCTCTCCTTTGCACAAGAAATTCTTGCATGATATTCAACAAGTGCAGTTGAATGTCAGTTACTTCGTGCTGATGGACACTGCTCCCATACTGTTCAGAACATGCTCACATGTGCAAACTTACTGTTATTGTAATAATGCAGATGCCCATATAGAATACCAGCAGTATGATGTGTGGGGCATATCTGGAGGGTAAGCTCTTCTTGAGCTATTTTTTTTTCTTATTTAATGGGAGTGACATCTCAGTCCAGAGTGAATTATTTATTAAACAGCTATCATGGGCCAACCTCTGAACTAAGTGATGGGGATACAGTGGTGATGACCAATGACCTGAATATACAGAGCTCGTACTTGTGGACCTTCATGTTTGGTTGAAAGGAAAGCGTCTAGAATAAGGGAAGAAGTAAGATGGCCCAAGCTTGCAGTCTGGGTCCAGTACTTCAGAGCTATAGTGCCTCGGGAAAAATCACTCTCTTTCATCCTGAGGTTCCTCCTCAGTTAAACAAGGATACTAATAACTCCCCTGACTTCTACTCAGGGCGATTACTAGAATCTCATAAAGTAATTAGAAATTATATGCATGTAACATTCAGATTTTCTTGTTTTGTTTTAGATGCTCTTGTTTTGCTTCTTGTTTCTGGTTTGATTCTTTGTTTTAGATTCATTTGTTTTTAGACAAACTTACTGTTTTTAATTTTACTTTAAGTTCTGGAATACATATGCTGAATGTGCAGGTTTGTTGCATAAGTATACATGTGCCATGGTCATTTGCTGCACCTATCAACCCGTCATTTGGGTTTTAAGCCCCGCATGCATTAGGTATTTGTTCTAATGCTCTCTCTCCCCATTCCTCCCACCCCCCAACAGGCCCCAATGTGTGATGTTCCCCTCCCTGTGTCGATTTGATCTCATTGTTCAACTCCTACTTATGAGTGAGAACATGTGGTGTTTGGTTTTCTGTTCCTGTGTTAGTTTGCTGAGGATGATGGTTTTCAGCTTCATCCATGTCCCTGCAAAGGATATGAAGTCATTATTTTTTATCGCTACATAATATTCCATGCTGTATATATATTATTTTTTTTTTATCCAGTCTTTATCTGATGGGCATTTGGGGTGGTTTCAGGTCTTTGCTATTGTAAAAAGTTCTGTAATCTACAATCCCAGCACTTTGGGAGGCTGAGGCGATCAAGAGATCAAGAAAATCCTAGTCAACATGGTGAAATCCTGTCTCTACTAAAAATACAAAAATTAGCTGGGCATGGTGGCGCATGCCTGTAGTCCCAGCTACTAGGGAGGCTGAGGTAGGAAAATTGCTTGAACCCAGGAGGCGGAGGTTGTGGTGAGCCGAGATCACACCATTGTACTCCAGCCTGGGTAACAAGAGCAAAACTCCATCTCAAAAAAAAAAAAGGGCTGTAATCAACATATATATGCTTGTGACTCTGTAGCAGAATGATTCATAATCCTTTGGGTATATACCCAGTAATGGGATTGCTGGGTAGTTCTACCATTTTGGAAGACAAGCTTAAGTTTTAAGGACAGTTTTTGATTGACAGGAAAATTGAGAAGGTCGTACAGAGTTTCTACATACTCCTGCACAGTTTCCCCTCTTGTTAGTATCTTACATTGATTATGGTAGATTTGTTATAATTAATGAAGAAATATTGACACATAATTATTAACTACAGTTTCTACTTTATTCGTATGTTCTCAGTCTTTCCCTAATATTCCTTTACTGCCCCAGAATCCCACCCAGGGTGCCACATTGTATATAGTTGTCATGTTTCCATTGGCTCCTCTTGGCTGTGAATATTTCTCAGACTTTCTGGGTTTTTAATAATCTTGAGAGTTTTGAGGAGTCCTGGTTAAGCACATTATAGGATGCTCCTCTATTGGAATTTGTCTGATTGATGTTTTTTCATGATCAGACTAGGGTTTATGGGATTTTTAAAGGAAGATCACAGATGTAAAAGTGCCATTTTTATCACATCACTTTTAGGCTACACACTATCAACATGATTTATGACTATTTATGTTTTCTGGCTTCTCCACTATAAAGTTATCTCTCCACCTATCCCCCAACCCACTGCAGTTCTATGCTGTACTCTCAGGAAAAAGTCACGAAGTGGGGAGTTATGTTCCATGTCTTTGAGGGCAGGATACCTACAGCAAATTATTTGGAATTTTTCTGCATGGGAGATTTGTCTCTTCTCCCTCACTTATTTATTTATTCAATCATCAATTTATATCACTATAGACTCATGGATATTTATTTCATACTTTGGGTTATACTCCAATACTACTTTATTTTGTTGCTCAAATAGTTTCAGCTTTGATTATTGATTGGGTGCTGTGCCCCTTTGGCATACTTCAATCACTGTGACCTTCCTTTCTTCCTTCTCTCTCTTCCTTCCCCTCCCTTATTTCTGGTTCTAGAAGATGCTCCATGCTCATTTTACATATCTCCTGCCTCGATCCTAGAATTCATTGTTTCTTCCTTAGGCTCTGGTTCTTCTATTAGAGAATGGTGTTGGAAACCAAGATCTCTATATATGTTTTTAATTGGAGAAGGGCATTAGAAACCAAGATCTGAACATAAGGTATGTTTCTTGATACTGGAGTCTCCCTGCTTCTCAGCCCTTTTATCTGACAGAGCAAGGAAATATATGTGTGGGTGTATTCATATGGATATGGATTATTATGGTTTGGCTCTGTGTCCACACCCAAATCTCATCTCAAATTGTAATCCCCATGTGTTGAAAGCGGGACCTGGTGGGAGGTGACTGGATCATAGGACTGGTTTCTCCATGCTGTTCTTGTGATAGTGAGTTCTCACAAGATCTGATGGTTTAAGTGTTTGACAGCTCCCCCTTCCAATTTCCCTCTCCCCCTCTCTCTCTCCTGCCACCATGTAAGTTGTGTTCTGCTTCCCCTTCACCTTCCGCCATGATTGCAAGTTTCCTGAGACTTCCCCAGCCATGCAGAACTGTGAGTCAATTAAACCTTTTTCCATTATAAATTACCCAATTCTAGGTAGTTCTCAATAGCAATGTGAAAACAGACTAATACATACATTCATACCTATAAATATTTCTGTATTTATCCATCTGTGTCTATTTTAGGCTAACATTCTTCATATTGATGTCTTCAATTCTAATCTATTATCATATGGATAATTCTAGCATCTCATCCCTTCTCCTGACCCCTGATTTTGCTTATCTGCAACTTCCCATGCCAGCAGTGAGAAATCTTGATCTCACCATCTGCCATCCACTTACCTAATTGTCTAATTCTAGCATGCATGTATAGCAGTATCAATATTGTTAGCCCATACACTATAGGGACAACTTTATCACTAGAGTACAGGGTTTATGCACAGTGTCTTTGCTTTTGGTTTTACAGATTACAATTGTTTCCAAAGTTACTTCGATTATTTTCCCACCACCCTCTTCAGTTAAGATGTTTCATATATTTGTAATACAGTTAGATTGTTTTGTCACATTCTGTATTCCATCCTGGGAATTCCAAAGTCATTAGGATTCCTTCCTAAATGACTTTTTTAATGTGTACTCATTAAAGTACTCATCATGTTGTAAAGCTTAACAGGTTTTGGCAGTTGCATAATGTCATGCACCTGCAATTACAATATCACACAGAATAGTTGCACTTTTCTAAAAATTTACTTGTGCGTCCTCTATTCAGCTTCTCCAATCCTGAACTCCTTGCAACTACAGACTTAGAATTGTCTCCATAGTTCTGCCTTTATCAGAATGTCATTTAAAGGGAATCATGTGGCCCTTCAGTCTGGCTTCCTTCACTCAGTGATATGCATTTAGGATTCACCCATGTCTTTGGGTGACTTCATAGCTCATTTTAAAATCCCTGAATCACATTTCCTTATATGAAATGTACCAGTATTTTATCTATTCACTTACTAATGAACATTTTAGTTGCTTTGAGTTTTTGGATAGTAAGAATAAAGCTGCTATAAATATTTATGTGCAGGTGTGTGTGTGTGTGTGTGTGTGTGTGTGTGTGTGTGTGGCACTTTAGTTTTTGAGGCATTTCTGAATCTTTTTTTTGTTGGGGGGAGGAAGGGAGGAAGGCAGGAAGGGAGGGAGGGAGGAAGGAAGGGAGGGAGGGAAGGAGGGAAGGGAAGGAAGGAAATCAAGCAATGAGAGAGACATTGCCGACCTGGATCTAGAGGTTTACAAGTTGATTTCTTTTTTTTTTTCTTTTTTTGAGAGAAGAAAAGAAAAAAAATGAGTAAAGGAGAGGAAGAAAGAGGAAGAGAGAGGGAGGGTGAATGGAAATATTGCTTTATCTTGAAAAAAAAAGGGTATTAATAACAGCCAATCAATGTTTCATTTAAACCTATGAGTAGGCGTGATGTGGTATTGACAAGAATGTATATTTTGTGTATTTGAAGTGGAGGGCTCTATAAATATTTATTAAGTTTACTTGTTCCAGATCTGAGTTCGAGTCCTTGATATCTTTA
>JAPYYA010004980.1:0-11235 GCA_028533165.1 Leontopithecus rosalia | reverse complement strand
GCGTTCATTAAAAAATCTGGAGACAACAGATGCTGGAGAGGATGTGGAGAAATAGGAACACTTTTACACTGTTGGTGGGAGTGTAAATTAGTTCAACCATTGTGGAAGACAGTGTGGCGATTCCTCAAGGCCTTAGAAATAGAAATTCCATTTGACCCAGCAATCCCATTACTGGGTATATATCCAAAGGACTATAAATTGTTCTACTATAAGGACACATGCACACGAATGTTCATTGCAGCACTGTTTATAATAGCAAAGACCTGGAACCAACCCAAATGCCCATCCATGATAGACTGGACTGGGAAAATGTGGCACATACACACCATGGAATATTATGCAGCAATCAAAAATGATGAGTCCCTTTGTAGGGACATGGATGAATCTGGAGAACATCATTCTCAGCAAACTGACACAAGAACAGAAAATGAAATACCGCATATTCTCGCTTATAGGTGGGTGATGAAAAATGAGAACACATGGACACAGGGAAGGGAGTACTACACACTGGGGTCTATTGGGGGGAATAGGGGAGGGACAGCGGAGGAGGGTAGCTGGGGAGGGATAGCCTGGGGAGAAATGCCAAA
Source organism: Leontopithecus rosalia (assembly GCA_028533165.1). NCBI lineage: Eukaryota > Metazoa > Chordata > Mammalia > Primates > Cebidae > Leontopithecus > Leontopithecus rosalia. Next base: position 10,648 of record JAPYYA010004980.1, on the reverse strand, counting down.
TGTGGGTGAAGGGGCAGAAGGCAGCAAAACACACTGCCACGTGTGTACCTATACAACCATCTTGCATGTTCTGCACATGTACCCCAAAACCTAAAATGCAATAAAAAAAAAGAAAAAAAGAAAAGAAAATGCTTGCTGCAGCTAAGGTTGGAAGGATTTTAGAAACCTTCCTGGCTTTTTAAGAAGATCAAGAAAAAAAAAATCCAGGTCTGTGGGTTCCTGGAAAAACTATTCCTTTGCTTAGAAACCCTTTCCTTGAGTTCTTTTCTGTCCCCCAATATCTCAATTATTCTTTAGGCTTTCAGCTCCTCTCCCAGCCCACAGCAGCTCTTAATCTTGAGCTAAAATTTTTCTCTCTGGCTTCAGTGAAATTTTTCTATTCAACGCTTTCATGTACTTTCACATGTGTATTACACTTGCAATACTTAATCAGCTCCAAAAAGCCCACAGCCAAGACCAAGCTTATTAGTGAAACGCAACCTGCATTCTTTGGGCAGTGTTCATCACAAACTTCATTTTTATGAGAAACGTAGTGAAGCTTGCTTAATAAAAACAAGAGAGATTATATGTAGCAATGGACCAAGATGGTAAGAATAATTAAATTATGCAGCTGGCTTTAAAAATCTCATTTTAGTCATCTTCTTCAGCTTAATTTACTATATAATGCTATAATTATTAAATTAAATCCTTGAAGACAGACCCAGAGAAGATATCAGTCATCATTTAATTAAACCTACCTAGTTTGAAAAAAAAGGTAACTGAACAGGGGCTGTAACTGCTTTAAGATCATGCAGGTGGAAACCTCTGAGTCACAAAAGAAATGTATATTTTAAAGGGATCTGTCATTTGAAGTACCCATGTTTTCTCTACTCTGTGATCTTCTGGGTGTGACGGTGAAAGGCAATGAAATGGCTTAAATGTAGGAAGCAGAAAAAAGAAGGACTAAACCCAGGGATTTTGAGAGTAAGTTGTGTGTGTGTGTGTGTGTGTGTGTGTGTGTGTGTGTGTGTGTAAGGAAAAATCCAAGGGGAATAATATTATTTTTACACAAGTATTCGATACATTGGGGACTTTTACCTCTACCTATGTGGAACATAGCTCCCCTATTTTAGGATAGGATATAATTTTCATAACTATATTTTCAAAGCCAAAGTTCATTCTACTCAGTCCAATTTATAAATATGGAGACTCAGGCTCAGAAAAGGCAGGTCACTTCCCCAAGGTCACACAAATGATTCCTAGCAAATATGGGGGATGGTTCCATTATCTCTGACTCCAGAGCTTATACTTTTAACTTGATAAGTAGGGTATACCATGTACACTTATGAATAGAGAAATAAATTTGTTGGAAAAAAGGAAATATGATACTTGAATCTGACATTCTTAGAAAATATGTAGTTTCCGGTTTTACATATAATGGTCAGTTGTGAAGCGATGAGAAAGGAAAAGTTGAAAACTGATAATGATTTGGGTTTCATCTGCTCTGAAGCCTGGTAAAACTGATAAAACAATCCTTTAAGCACTGAGGTGCAAAGATGTTAAAAACATATTAAAATTCTAAGACAAATTAGCCATAGACTTCAGATATGATAATATTTTCAACTGCTCCAACATTTCCTGGAGGGCTTCACACTTCAGTGATATGTCTCTACTAAAACTTCTAGAGAAAGTCTTGAGATAAAGATTTCTGTCTTAAGTGGTTCTCTTATCCTTTCTGCTTTGGTTCTGAAAGAGACATTTGGGGTCTATTTATTTTGTGTTATCAGTGACCTTGTGGACACTCTTAAGGTAATAATGATGACAGAAATGACATAGGGCATTTGAGTTTTTTTTTTTTTGAGATGGAGTCTCACTCTGTAGCCCAGGCTGGAGTGCAGTGGTGCGATCTCGGCTCACAGCAACCTCCGCCTCCCGAGTCCCGAGCAATTCTCTTACCTCAGCCTCCCAAGTAGCTGGGATTACAGGCACGAGCCACCAAGGGCATTTGAGTTTTAAGAAGTGGTAGTTGGCAAAAAAATAGTCTATAGGAGATCAAAGCTGGTTTGCTCTCCCTAGTAATCTCTTGCACAGTATGCTGGCTGAAAGAGACAGCCTGAGACCAATCCTGTTTAAGAAATACTTGTTAACATTTTTGGAACCGGCAGGAGGACCTTCTTGTTCAACTGGAATTTTCTCCGTCTGTGGTTTTCTGTTTATTTCTTTGTAATTCCACACAACAATGTAAGTTTAAAAATCAGGCAACGTATCATTTGAGTATCCTAGTTTTATGCAAATAAGGATGGTATGATGTCAAAAGCATGTAGATTACTCCTGAAAAATACAATGAAAGCCAAACATTCCCACAAGCTTTAACCTAATCTGCAGTTGACGCCCCATTTTCCTCACTGATCCTGTTTATAGCACTTTGTGACTTGGAAAATCCCCAGAAAGGCCCATGGAAGTGTCGTATGTTAAGTGACTGCTATGAGTGGCCAGACATTTTCATGCTTATTTTCTTGGTAACGCTTTCTCACCACCAGTGAATGTGGCAGGAGAGTTATCACTGTCCCCATTTCACAGAATAAACACATTGAGCAGAGATGTTAACGACATATCCTGGGATCACACAGCAAATAGCAGCAGGGTTTGACTCTCGGATTACTTAATTCCAAAGCCCCTTTCACTTTGCATCACAACGCTCTACACTTCATTAATATTCCTAGTGACTATTCTAGACTTTTCTCCTTTTAGAAAAATGAGTGTACAATTCTGTAAAATTTTGGATGAGAGTAGGGAAGGTAAGATAAAGCCATTTATAGGCTCAACTAGAGATTTCATAAGTAGCCACAACTGACAGATTTCACTGTGGACAGATGGCAGTTTTGGCTAAGAGCAGCTTGATTCCTCGAAGGTAATTCTGTGCCACAGGTGTCAGTCTCTCCTACACTCATTTGGGCTGGCTCAGCTTGGAGTGATATGAAAGACTCATCTGGCTTGATGTGAATCTCAATATTTCACAGGGGCAGAACTGAAATGAAAGGAAAAGTAATAGACTTTATGTATTCTTCCCTCTTTTAAAAAATATTGCCACAGAGGGACTTAAAATATAGGTTGGAGAGAGATACCCTTGGAATCCCTATCTTCTCTCAGGGATTATAAATACTTGAGGCCGGCACAGACCCAACTTATTTTGAGATCATATATACAGTTGATAAACGGATTATATTTTAGGCTTGAATAAAACTCATTTTTCTTTCCAAACAGTCCCAAATCGACTTGGCCATGCACCTTTCCGTTTTATATTCTTGTTTATTTAGAGAAAATATAGTCCATGTGTTTCACATTCATTTATACTTAACTCATCAAAATATTATTTGGCAATGGGTATTTGAATTTGATGTCCCCTAGAAGAGTCTTGAGGTGCTTTTGATAAGATTTGTTTTTATAATCAGGAAATAATGTTATGTCTGGAGAGAAACATAGTTCCTAAAGGGCCCCAGGTCAGTTCAAAGCTCCATTGAAAATGGTTATGGAAGGCTGAGTTTTGGAAGTGTACTTTTGTATAATTCACTACTTTCTGAAACTGCCAGTGGAGGCTGCTGAATATGGGTTGTTGGGCTCTCAAAGCAGCTTGGTTAATGGCTATTGTGCAGCCACAAATGAACTGATTGATAGACAAATTATTCTATTTACCCAAATGGGTAATGACAGGTTTTAAACACTATGAGCTCTGAATACCTAGTGGAACCTTAAAGATTTGATGATATAAAAATTAAAAGCACATGACAAAGTGGTAAGTAATGTTGATAACATTATTAGTGACGTGTCAAGGGCTCTATTTATTATATAAAATAGTGTATTCATTAATATTTGAAAATATATTTTAAATATATATTTAAAAATAATAATGTGAATATATCAGTGGAAAAATAGACATAAGACAGAAGGAAATACACACAAAGCACACAGGTGAATATATTCATATATATGAAACTTAAATGTGTAAAAATCCTTCTTTTTTTTTTTTTTTTTTTGAGACTGGATCTCACTCTGTCACCAGGCTGGAGCTGGAGTGTAGTGGTGGGATCTCAGCTCACTGCAACCTCTGCCTCACGAGTTCAAGCGATTCTCCTGCCTCAGCCCCCTATGTAGCTGGGACTACAGGTGTGCCACCACGCCTGGCTGATTTTTCTATTTTTAGTAGAGATGGGGTTTCACTGTGTTGTCCAGGTTGGTCCCTATCTCTTCACTTTGTGATCCACCTGCCTTGGCCTCCCAAAGTGCTGGGATTATAGGTGTGAGCAACTGCTCCTGACCCCCGTCAGTTTTATTGATAGTAAAGTACATGAAAATCAAAACAACAGTAAAATTTTAGTTTTAAACCAGCAAATTGACAAAACGATATTAAAATATTAAATGCTACCAAGGGTTTTTTGATAACCTGCTTGTTGAAGGATAATGGGTATTATTTTCTTGGAAATGCATGTAACAATGTTACAAACTCATTCTTCAAAGAGTTCATGCCTTTTGATACAGTAATTTTACTTCTAGGAATAGATACAAAGGTTTGGAAAAATATTTACATGCAAAAGTGATTATTGTATTGCTATTTTTAATAGTGAAAATAAAAATGTCAACATTTCTAATAGCAGAGTTAAATAAATTATGGTTAAATAACTTAGGGTACATTCCATAGGCTATTATTCATCCACTAATGCCCTGTTACAGAGTTTAATGTCATGGGAAAAATGCTATTTATATAAATGAAAAAGAAAATGGAAAACACAACTCTACTATATAATTCCAGCATTGTAAAAACAAAACCAGACATGCAAATGCAGGAAAGGAAATTTTTAAGAGAAACCAGTCATTATTGCTTGGTGGTGAAAGTGTATGTGATTCGAATTCTCTTCTTTATAACTTTATGCATTTTAAGACTAACAAGCACATGTTAATTTTGTAATAATAAAAATAGTACATATTTCTTATAGTAGTAGAATTCTTTGCTTTTTCTTTGTTTTTTTTTTGAGACACAGTCTTGCTCTGTAGCCAGTCTGGAGTGCAGTGGCACATTCCTGGCTCACTGTAACCTCCACCTCCTGGGTTCAAGTGGTTCTCCTGCCTCAGCTTCCTGAGTAGCTGGGACTACAGGTGTGCAGCACCATGCCTGGCTAATTTTTGTATTTTTAGTAGAGATGAGGTTTCACTATGTTGGCCAAATGGTCTCGATCTCTTGACCTCGTATCCACCTGCCTCAGCCTCCCAAAGTGCTCAGATTAGAGGCATGAGCCATTGTGCTGGGCCTGTATTTTCAATAGGTGAAAGCAGTAAATTCATCAGACACTGAAATGCTGATTTTGAAGCTTTGTGATGACCATCAAGTAACTGATTCATTTTTTCCATCCTGTATTCTCATGGTTATAGAATAGTCATCTTTGAAAAATAGTTCATGCATGGAATTTACTGTCCCGTCTTCTTACAAAAATGATAGCCCAGAAGAAAAAGAATTCACTCTACTTTGCCAGTTATATAATCTGGTAGAGAATTTCATTAGATACTTTGCTCTTTAATTTGAAGGGAAATTTTTTCTTTAAAAGCCAGTTATCTTAAAGAAAACATCTTTTCAGAAGGCATTTTCCCCATGAGATTAGACTTGATTGGCTTGATTTATCTACCTCATTAGGTAGAAGGGAGTTTGGATGCACCACATAAGAAGATGTGATTGAGGAATCAGAAACCTATTACAAGTATAATCTTGTCTGCAGAGATAGCGTGATGTGTGGCATGAATGAAGACCTGAGATTGCATTTTAGTTCTGCCACCCAGCAGATGTGTGAGCTTGTGCAGTCATGTTATAGCTCTTGTCCACCTTAAAGGGTTCTAATAAAGAATACATGTAATATTACATGTGAGTTATTGTTATCATCTGACAATCTACAGATGATGGCACCAGAAACTGGACTCTTGTCTTACCTGAATCATTGGTGAGATGGAGACCTAAAGTGTCATGGTAGAGGTCATTCAATAGTGAACTGTCATGTCCACTACAGGCCTTCATAGATGTCTGTAGAAGTTTTATCTTAAACCTAAGAAATCTGAATGTTTTACTTTTATTTGATGGTGGCCACATTCTTTTTTTTTTGTTTTGAGGTGGAGTTTCGCTCTTGTTACCCAGTCTGGAGTGCAATGGCGTGATCTCGGCTCACCGCAACCTCCGCCTCCTGGGTTCAGACAATTCTCCTGCCTCAGCCTCTCGAGTAGCTGGGATTACAGGCACGCGCCACCATGCCCAGCTAATTTTTGGTATTTTTAGTAGAGACAGGGTTTCACCATGTTGACCAGGATGGTCTTGATCTCTTGACCTTGTGATCCACCCGCCTCGACCTCCCAAGGTGCTGGGATTACAGGCTTGAGCCACTGTGCCCAGCCCATATTCTTTAATTTCTCTGGAAACCTAAAATAACAAATTTTCTTTAAAATATGTTTATTTCTCATATATTCACAGTAAACTATGAAAATCATAAAACCTATTTCCAGAAGTCACACATTATTTATTTTATAACCACATCACATCTGTGTGCACCTTAATTCAAAAACAATCAATAACTGAAATATAATATTCATGAAAAGGCCTTCATAAGCTCTTTTATAATATGCTAACAGTTTTGAAACATTAGGAATGGAAGCTATCCTGAATCAGGATATGTAATGGAAGGACCATGTTCTCAGAGGGAGGAGCTCTTAAAGGATGGACACTCATCAGATATTGGAGTCTCTGTTTGGAGAGAGCAGTTCACAATAATGTGTCACAGCAGTAGACGTTAGACAGCCTGGTCAGAGAGAAACTAAGAGTAATCAGTTTCAATTTGTGAAGTGACAAGGACATTTTTGAAAAAGAATTTAAAACATTTTTTCTTTCTGATACATTGGGGAAAAAAACGAAGGACAGAAACTCTTATGAATACTGGGGCAGGCCAGATATAGAGGAAAAATGATGACTTTTTTTCTTTTTCTTTTTTTTTTTGAGATGGAGTTTCACTCGTTACCCAGGCTAGAGTGCAATGGTGTGATCTCAGCTCACCGCAACCTCCGCCTCCTGGGTTCAGGCAATTCTCCTGCCTCAGCCTCCTGAGTAGCTGGGATTACAGGCATGCGCCACCATGCCCAGCTAAATTTTTCATATTTTTAGTAGAGATGGGGTTTCACCATGTTGACCAGGATGGTCTTGATCTCTTGACCTCATGATCCACCTGCCTCGGCCTCCCAAAGTGCTGGGATTACAGGCGTGAGCCACCGCGCCAAGTTAAATTTAGACATCTTAATGGGAAGTTACTATTTATTTAATTTTTGCTCTTATTTAGGCATTGTCTTTTTATAGTAACAAAGTATAAGCTGTGTTGTTTTCTTAATAAAGACTAATTTTTATCTTAAAAATAACATACAGGCAAGTGTTTATTTTATTCTATTAAAAAATTGAGTACCCAGTGGAAAAAGGGCATGCCAGTCCGTTATAAAATTAGTAACTTTCTTTAGGATTTTAGTCCAGAGGCTGTTAGGTAGGGCTGAGAGAGACTGGCTTCTAGATTGGAAAGTGAGGTTGGGGAGCTGGTGGTGGGGAAGGGCTGGCATCTGAGCCTGAGTAGGGTGGGAAGGACATCCATGTGGGATGGGGGAGCCGTGGCAGTGACAGGAGATTATATATGTATTGGGAGATAGACCCACTAAGTAAATAAGTTAAGATAATGGGAGACAGATTTCACACTATTTAAGGAGAGAGTTATACATTTGGAAAAGGAGAAAAATGAAATGAACCAAGTGATATTATATCTGAATTGGGGTATTGGTGTAAACTCATTGTTTTGAAGAGGAATAGAGAGATGGATAGGCATAGAGAAATAAGTATAGATCTAAATACTTGTGTGTATATCTAAATATAGGTCTAAATGGATGCATATATATATAAATATAGATCTAAAATATGTACACACACACACACACACACACACACACACACACACACTTCCTGGCTCTGACTGCTCAAAGAGTCCTAGAGCAGCAACATTGCAATCACGATGAGCCCACATAGAGGCCAGACCTGGATATCTAAACAGCATTCGCTACTAAATACCACCTTGGTTGTTTGGAGAAATGGATGATGCCAGGACTGTGTCAGGGAAAGTACAAGAGAAGCCTGGAAAAACTTTATGTTCTAGAATGTAAGGAAGTACTCAAAAGCTGATGGGAACATGGAAGCCTCTTTGAAGGGGCTCACACAAATCTGGAATAAGTTGAGCTTCTAAGTAGATAATACTAGCAAAAAGTTATAATCCATTCAATAAAACAGAGTTCATGAGTTCATACTACTGCAAATAAAGTATTAGATAAATACTTTGGGAGAAGTGAATGCTGAATTAATAGATGTAGAAGGAATAACTGCAGTAGAAAATCACCATTCAGTAGCCGTAATAATGAAACCAAGAAACATCTATGGATATTGAAACTAAGTGGGTAGAAGTTTGATGATAAGATATTTACATAGTCTAAAAGAAATACATTTTGCAAAATATTTATGTGCTAAGGAAAACAAATGAGTAACTGTGAGAAACCCAGCAGATATCATCTTAATCTAATTATCACAGTTAGCAGAAAAGAGACAAAAAGCAGTTGTGATCATTTGATTGGAAGATGTGGAAGAACTGAGCATCATGCTGAGAGATTCCTGCCAAAGACATATAACCTGAATCTAGTTACAGCGAAACACCAGACAAACTCAAATAGAGAGAGAGTCTACAAATGGTCTTCTATGTTCAAAAGTGTCAAGGTCAAGGATGATAAGGAAAGACTGAGGAATTATTTCAGACTAGAGACAGAAGACACTGACCACTAAATGTTTAAATCTGCATTGGATCTTTGTGCTGTAAAGGACATTACTGGGAGAAATTGGCAATAATGGAATGAGGGCCGAGAGTAGATGGTAATGACGTCTCAGTGTTAATTTCCTTGTTATGATCATTGTATTGAAATTATGTAGAAGAATGTCCTTGTCTGGAGGAAACTTACACTAAAGTGATCAAGAATTACAGGGCAGCATGTTGGTAACATACTCTAAAATGGTTCAGAAAAAAAAATTTAGTATTTGTAATTTTTAAAATAATTTTGAGGCAGGATGTGGTGGCTCATGCCTGTAATTTCAGCACTGTAGGAGGACGAGGTGGGCAGATCACTTGAGGGCAGGAGTTTGAGGCATGTCTGGTCAACATGGCAAAACTCCATCTCTACTAAAAAGAAAAAAAATTAGATGGGTGTGGTGGCATGCACCTGTAATCCCAAGAACCTTCGAGGCTGAGGCAGGAGAATCACTTGAACCCAGGAGGCAGAGGTTATAGTGAGCTGAGATCAAGCCACTGCACTCCAGCCTGGGCAACAGAGTGCGACTCTGTCTCAAATAATAATAATCATAATAATTTTGAAATTATTTATAGTATGAAGAAAATGAATAAGAAGTGGCCCTGTCTTTCAGGAGGCCACTGGATAGTAGAAAGTGGGGGACAATAAGATGAGATGAAGTCAGCAGAGCAGGAAGTGGCAGTCTGGTGACATAGTTGTATGTATCTGAAGCCAAATGGTGCGTGTTCCCATTGTAATTCTGTTACCACCAGCAAGAAGACTTTAGGGGGATGACATAAACTTTCTGGGCCTTAGTTTTCTCTTCTACAAAAGGGGAATAATAATAGTATAAACTCATAGGGTAATTATAAATTGTATAGAGCATGTGGCGAGAACATAATAATTGAAAGCTGTTATTATTTTTATTAATTATTGGTGAATAAGCTCATGTTATTTGTAGTCAGTCAGCTACATCTAAATTCTGGCTCTGCCACTTACCATGTGGCCTCGAGCAAGTTACTAAGTTTTATGAGGCTCGGGTACTTCATAAAAACTAGAAATAATAATCATCTTAATTAGAGCCAGTAGAAAAACATGGTGATCGTGAGACTCAACTGAGATAATGCAAAATGCTAAGCACATTGTAAGCACTTGATAAGTGCTAGTTATTGCTACATAAATATAAGACCAAAATTTAATAAATGCTATAAGAGAAATAAAAAGCATGCAGCAATTCTGAGAAGGAAAAAGCCTTTGGGGGAAAGTGTAGAGAAAGCAGTAGATCAAAGGGTTCTCTGGTACAATTAGGTTGCTGTGACTAGAAGAAGGCAGTGCCATAGGAAAAAAGGAAAAACCAATGTGGTGGTCAAGGGAGAAAGAGGAGTCAACAACTATCCCCTAACCATAGCCCTAACCCTAACCCTAACCCTAACCCTAACCCTAACCCTAACCCTAACCCAACAACTATCAAACCCTAACCCTAACCCTAACCCTAACCCTAACCCTAACCCTAACCCGAACCCTAACCCTAACCCTAAGCCTAACTCAACAACTATCAAACCCTAACCCTAATCCGAACCCTAACCCTAACCCGAACCCTAACCCTAACCCTAACCCTAACCCTAACCCTAACCCGAACCCGAACCTGAACCCTAACCCTAACCCGAACCCTAACCCTAAGCCTAACCCAACAACTATCAAACCCTAACCCTAACCCTAACCCGAACCCTAACCCTAACCCAAACCCTAACCCTAACCCAAACCCTAACCCTAACCCTAACCC
>JAPYYA010004979.1:0-11235 GCA_028533165.1 Leontopithecus rosalia | reverse complement strand
TTTTAAGCAAAAAGAACACAGCGGGAGGCACCACACTACCGAACTTCAAACTATATCTCAAGGCTACAGTAATCAAAACAGCATGGTACTGGTACCAAAACAGAGATATAGACCAATGGAACAGAATAGAGGCATCAGAGGCAACACAACATATCTACAACCATACAATCTTTGATAAACCTGACAAAACAAGCAATGGGGAAAGGATTCCCTGTTTAATAAATGGTGTTGGGAAAACTGGCTAGCCATGTGCAGAAAGCAGAAACTGGACCCCTTCCTGACACTGTACACTAAAATAAACTCCAGATGGATTAAAGACTTAAACATAAGACCTGGCACCATGAAAACCCTAGAAGAAAATCTAGGCAAAACCATTCAAGACATAGCAGTAGGCAAGGACTTCATGACCAAAACACTAAAAGCATTGGCAACAAAAGCCAAAATAGACAAACGGGACCTAATCAAACTTCACAGCTTCTTCACGGCAAAAGAAATAGTCACTAGAGTGAATTGGCAACCAACAGAATGGGAAAAAATTTTTGCAGTTTACCCATCTGACAAAGGGCTGATATTCAGAATTTACAAATAAGTCAAAGAGATTTACAGGGAAAAACCGAACAAGACCAGTCAAAAATGGGCAAAGGATATGAACAGACAGAAAGATGCAAATCAAAACCACATTGATATACCACCTCATGCCAGTTAGAATGGTGATCATTAAAAAATCTGGAGACAACAGACGCTGGAGAGGATGTGGAGAAATAGGAACACTCTTACACTGTTGGTGGGAGTGTAAATTAGTTCAACCATTGTGGAAGACAGTGTGGCGATTTCTCAAGGCCTTAGAAATAGAAATTCCATTTGGCCCAGCAATCGCATTACTGGGTATATATCCAAAGGACTATAAATTGTTCTACTATAAGGACACATGCACACGAATGTTCATTGCAGCACTGTTTACAATAGCAAAGACCTGGAACTGACCTAAATGCCCATCGATGATAGACTGGACTGGGAAAATGTGGCACATATACACCATGGAATATTATGCAGCAATCAAAAATGATGAGTTCATGTCCTTTGTAGGGACATGGATGAATCTGGAGAACATAATTCTCAGCAAACTGACACAAGAACAGAAAATGAAATACTGCATATTCTCACTCATAGGCGGGTGATGAACAATGAGAACACATGGACACAGGGAAGGGAGTGTTACACACTGGGGTCTACTGAGGGGGAATGGGGAGGGACAGAGGGTGGGGGGAGCTGGGGAGGGATAGCCTGGGGAGAAATGCCAAATGTGGGTGAAGGGGAGGAAGGCAGTGAAACACACTGCCATGTGTGTACCTATACAACTATCTTGCAAATTCTGCACATGTACCCCAAAACCTAAAATGCAATAAAAAAGACAACAAAAAAACTCTGTTTCAAAAAACAAAAAGATCTTTGGGAATAACTGGATTAAAAAGGAAGTTAAAAATTGGACGGGGTGACAAATTAGAGCTAAAGTAGGCTTAGAACAAGAGTGGATTTGGCTCCAAAGGCCTAGATATTGTTCCTTCAGTTTGAACTTACAGCCTCTATCTAAAGGAAACACTTACCAGCCTTTTTTCCATTTCTTGTCTTTTATTGTCTTCTAACTCTGCTGGAAGTACCCACTTCTCACTATAGAGGTGAATATTCCAGTGCTTGTTTTACCTGCCTCCTTGCAGTTTGAGTTTGGCCATGTGAACTTTTTCAGTGGTCCCTTAGGGGATCTTCTGGGAAAGATAAAAAGAGATGGGTGAGAAAAAATAACTCTTTTTTTTTTTTTGCCTTTGTATGTGGCTGTGATGTTGTCATCTTCTTAAACCATGAAAGAACAAGCTTGACATCAAAAACCAGCCAACTGGCTGAGATTGGTAGACCAGGAAGACTGACAAACAAACATACATGTGTCCTTGATAATGTCATTGAGCTACAGTCAATCGTTGCTTGAATTTCCCCATCTCTGGACTTCTTGTTAGTTGAATTAAGAAGTCCTATTGTTTAAGCCACTTAAATATTATTTTATATAAAATAAAACGGGTTTTTGTCTGTACTCCATCTAGGCTGGAGTACAGTGGCATGATCACAACTCACTGCAGCCTTGATCTCCTGTGCTCAAGTGATCCTTCCTCTTTAGCCTTCCGAATAGCTAGACGATGGGCGTGTGCTGTTGCATCGGCTAATTTTTGTATTATTGTTGAGATTGGGTTTTTCCATGTTGCCCAGGCTGCTCTTGAACTCCTGGGTTCAAGCAATCTATAAGCCTCAGCCTTCCAAAATTCTGGCATTATAAGTGTGAACCACTGTACCCCAGCCTAAGCCACTTTTAATTTTGTATTCTCATGTAGCCATTACCTCTTCCTCCTCTTCCTCTTTAGATAATAAAACAGAAGTCTCCATGTATATCAACACATACAACAATGTGCCCAGGAAGTAGGGAGAGTATTGCTGGCTTTTCATACCCACTGTCCACCTAGCCCTGGTCAGAATGCAATGCTTAAATATACAGTTGAGGCCACTGTGGTTGGGGTAAAGGGAAGGTTCTGAAATAGGCATAGGGGAAATGAAGATTTTATCTAAGATATGCTAAATAGAGGACATTGAAAGGAAGTTACCCAGATATTTTTCAATTGCAAGCATTCAAATTATTTGGCATTTTGGAGATCTTGGTGGGACACATAGTTGGAGGCCATAATGAAGTTAAAGGAAGATCAGAATTTAATTACATAAAACTTTGAAAAAGATTCTCAACTTTGTCTAGCATTCCACCTCAAAATCTCAAGTATACCCCGATACCACAAGTTGCCAATTATTTTATCTTCATTGATTGAGAAAATGCATGATGACAAGCTACTATTAATATTGTAATGTTTTTATGCTAATTTTTTATATTCTCAATTATAGCAGCACTTCCATTCATTAAAAAATAGTTCAGAGGAGTAAGAGACAAATTGTGTGTTCAGTCTTTGGAGAAGGCTTATTGCACATACCCATCTGTGGCTTCTCCATAGACCACAGTTTGGAAGCTTCCATCTTACAGGAATGTCTATAGTCAGCTGTGGATGAGAAAGCAGTATTGTAGTGGTGAAAATTTAAACTATTTATTATTTTATGTGAGTAGGACAATGAGGCTGAATTGTGGTTCCTTGAAGAGAATTCCAAATGAAACTCCTTATTTTTTTTAAAATTATTTTTTATACTTTAAGTTCTGGGATACATGTGCAGAACATGGAGGTTTGTTACATAGATATACATGTGCCATGGTGGTTTTCTGCACCTGTCAACACATCATCTACATAAGATATTTCTCCTAATGCTATCCCTCCCCTTAGCCTCCACCCTCTGACAGGCCCTGGTGTGTGATGTTCCCCTCCCTGTGTGTGTCAATATGTTCTCATTGTTCAGCTTCCACTTATGAGTGAGAACATGTGGCGTTTGATTTTCTGTTCCTCTGTTAGTTTGCTGAGCATGATGTTTCCAGCTTCATCCATGTCCCTGCAAAGGGCATGAACTCATCCTTTTTTATGTCTGCATAGTATTCTATGGTATATATGTACCACATTTGCTTCATCCAGTCTATCATTGATGGGCATTTGGGTTGGTTCCAAGTCTTTGCTATTGTGAACAGTGCAACAATTAACATACATGTGCATACATCTTTATAGCAGAATGATTATAATCCTTTGGGTATATACCCAGTAATTGGATTGCTGGGTCAAATGGTATTTCTATTTCTAGATCATTGAGGAATGGCCACACTGTCTTCTACAATGATTGAACTAATTTATACTCCCTCCAACAGTGTAAAAGCATTCCTATTTCTCCATATCCTCTCCAGCATCTGTTGTTTTCTGACTTCTTTTTGTTTGTTTGTTTGAGACTGAGACTGAGTCTCACTCTGTCCCCCAGGCTGGAGTGCAGTAGCACAATTTTAGATCACTGGAAACTCTGCCTTGGGTTCAAGTGATTCTCCTCCCTCAGTCTCCTGAGTAGCTGGGATGACAGGCGTGTGCCACCATGTCCAGCTAATTTTTGTATTTTAAGTAAAGATGAGGTTTCACCACGTTGGTCAGTCTGGTCTCACTCTCCTGACCTCATGATCCACCTGCCTCGACCTCCTAAAGTGCTGGGATTACAGACATGAGCCACTGCACCTGGCCTTTCCTGACTTTTTAATGATCACCATTCTAACTGGTATGAGATGGTATCTCATTGTGGTTTTAATTTGCATTTCTCTAATGACTAGTGATGATAAACTTTTTTTCATATGTTTGTTGGCTGCATAAATGTCTTTTGAGAATTGTCTGTTCATATTCTTTACCCACATTTTGATGGGGTTGTTTGTTTTTTTTCTTGTATGTTTGTTTAAGTTTCTTGCAGATTTTGGATATTTGCCTTTTGTCAGTAGGATAGATTGCAAAATTTTTCTCCCATTCTGTAAGTTCCCTGTTCACTCTGATGATAGTTTACTTTGCTGTGCAGAAGTTCTTTAGTATAATTAGATCCTATTTGTCTATTTTGGTTTTTGTCACCATTGCTTTTTGTGTTTTGGTCATGAAGTCTTTGCCCATGCCTATGTCCTGAATGGTATTGCCTAGGTTTTCTTCTAGGGTATTTATAGTTTTAGGTCTTATGTTTAAATCTTTAATCCATCTTGAGTTAATTTTTGTATAAGGTATAAGGAAGGGGTCCAGTTTCAGTTTTCTGCCTATGGCTAGCCAGTTTTCCCCACACCATTTATTAATTAGGGAATCCTTTCCCCATTGTTTGTTTTTGTCAGTTGTGTCAAAGATCAGATGGTTGTAGATGTGTGGGGTCATTTTGAGGCCTCTGTTCTGTTTCATTTGTCTGTATATCTGTTTTGGTACCAGTACCATGCTATTTTGGTTACTGTAGTTTTGTGGTAGTTTGAAGTCAGATAGTGTGATGCCTCTAGCTTTGTTCTTTTTGCTTAGTATTGGCTTGGCTATGCAGGCTCTTTTTTGGTTCCATGTGAAATTTAAAGTAGTTTTTTCTACTTTTGCGAAGAAAGTCAATGGTAGCTTGATAGGAATAGCATTGAATCTGTAAATTACTTTGGACACTATGGCCATTTTAATGATATTCATTCTTCCAATCCATGAGCATGATATGTTTTTGCATCTGTTTGTGCCCTTTTTTATTTCCTTGAGCAGTGGTTTGTAGTTTTCCTTGAGGAGGCCTGTCACATCCTTTGTAGGTTATATTCCTAGGTTTTTTATTCTCCTTGTAGCAATTGTGAATGGGAGTTCATTCATGATTTGGCTCTCTGTTTGTCTGTTGGTGTAAAGGAATGCTTGTGATTTTTGCATGTTTATTTTGTATTCTGAGACATTTCTGAAGGTGCTTATCGGCTTAAGGAGATTTTGGGCCGAGATGATGGGGTTTTCTAAATATACAATAATGTCATCTGCAAACAGAGACAATTTTACTTCCTATATTCTTATTTGAATGCCCATTCTTTCTTTCTCTTGCCTGATTGCCCTGGCCAGAACTTCCAATACTATGTTGAATAGGAGTGGTGAGAGAGGGCATCCCTGTCTTGTGCCAATTTTCAAGGGAATGCTTCCAGTTTTTGCCCATTTAGTATGATATTGGCTGTGGGTTTGCTATAAATAGGTCTTATTATTTTGATATATATTCCATCAATACCTAGGTTATTGAGTGTTTTTAGCATGAAGGGGTGTTGAATTTTATTGAAGACCTTTTCGGTGTCTATTGAGATATTCATGTGGTTTTTGTCATTGGTTCTGTTTATGTGATGGATTACATTTATCCATTTATATATGTTGAACTAGCCTTGCATCCCATCGATGAAGTCGACTTGATTATGGCAGATAAACTTTTTGATGTGCTGCTGGATTTGGTTTGCCAGTATTTTATTGAGGATTTTCTCATCAATGTTCATCAGAGATATTGGCCTGAAATTTTCTTTTCTTTTGTTGTATCTCTGTCAGGTTTTGGTATCAGGATGATGTTGGCCTCATGAAATGAGTTAGAAAGAAGTCCCTCTTTTACTACTGTTTGGAATAGTTTCAGAAGGAATTGTACCAGCTCCTATTTCTACATTTGGTAGAATTGGCCTGTGAATCCCTCTGGTCCTGGGCTTTTTTTTTTTTGTTGATAGGCTATTAATTACTGCCTCAATTTCACAACTTGTTATTAGTGTATTCAGGGATTTGACTTCTTCCTGGTTTAGTCTTTGGAGGGTGTATATGTTCAGGAACTTATCTATTTCTTCTAGATTTTCTAGTTTATTTGCATAGAGGTGTTTATAGTATTCTCTCATGACAGTTTGTATTTCCTTGAGATCAGTGATGATCTTTCCATTATTATTTTTTTATTGTCTATTTGATTCTTTTCTCTTTTCTTCCTTGTTAGTCTGGCTTGTGGTATATCTATTTTGTTAGCGTTTTCAAAAAGTCAGCTTCTGGTTTCATTGATTTTTTTTGAAGGGTTTTTTGTGTCTCTGTCTCCTTCAGTTCTGTTCTAATCTTAGTTATTTCTTGTCTTCTGCTAGGTTTTGTATTTGTTTGCTCTTGCTTCTTTAGTTCTTTTAATTGTGATTTAGGGTGTCAGTTTTAGATCTTTCCTGCTTTCTCCTGTGGGCATTTAGTGCTCTAAATTTCCCTCTAAGCACTAGTTTAGCTGTGTCCCAGAGAGTGTGGTAATTTGTGTCTTTGTTCTCATTGGTTTCAAAAAACTTATTTATTTTTGACTTAATTTCATTATTTACCCTGTAGTCTTTCAGGAGCAGGCTGTTCAGTTTCCATGTAGTTGTGTGGGTTGAGTGAGTTCTTAATCCTGAGTTCTAATTTGGTTGCACTGTGGTCTGAGAGACTGTTATGATCTTTGTTCTTTTGCATTTGCTGAGGAGTGTTTTACTTCCAGTTACGTGGTCAATTTTAGAATAAGTGCTATGTGGTGTGGAGAAGAAGGTACATTCTGTTGATTTGGGGTAGAAAGTTCTGTAGATGTCTATTAGGTCTTCTTGGTTTAGAGCTGAGTTCAAGACTTGAATATCCTTGTTAATTTTCTGTCTCGTTGATCTGTCTAATATTAACAGTGGGATGTTAAAGTCTCCCACTACTATTGTGTAGAAGTCTAAGTCTCTTTGTAGGTCTCTAAGAACTTGCTTTATGAATCTGGGTGCTCCTGTATTAGGTGCATATCTATTCTTATCTCTTTAAGAATGTTGAATACTGGCCCCCACTCTCTTCTTCCTTGTAGGGTTTCTGCAGAGAGATCTGCCGCTAGTGGAATGGGCTTCCCTTTGTGGGTAACTCAACCTTTTTTCTGGCTGTCCTTAACATTTTTTTTCTTTATTCCAACTTTGGTGAATCTGATGATTATGTGTCTAAGGGTTGCTCTTCTTGCGGAGTATCTTTGTGGTGTTCTCTGTATTTCCTAAAATTGAATGTTGGCCTGCCATGCTAGGTTGGGAAGTTCTCCTGGATAATATCCTGAAATGTGTTTTTCAACTTGGTTCCGTTCTCCCTGTTACTTTCAGGTACACCAATCAAACATAAGTTTTATCTTTTCACATAGTCTCATATTTCTTGAAGGCTTTGTTTGTTCCTTTTCATTATTTTTTCTCTAATCTTGTCTTCATGCTTTATTTCATTAAATTGATCTTCAATCTCTGATATCCTTTCTTCTGCTTGATCAATTTGGCTACTGACACTTGCGTATGCTTCTCATGCTGTGTTTCCAAGTTTCACAAGGTCATTTATGTTCTTCTCTAAACTGGTTATTCTAGTTAGAAGTTCCTATAACATTTTATCAAGATTCTTAGCTGCCTTGCATTGGGTTAGAACATGATCCTTTAGCTTGGAGGAGTTTGTTATTACCCACTTTCTGAAGCCTACTTCTGTCAATTCATCAAACTCATGTAACGTGTTTCCATTTGTTTGTGTCATCTATGATTTCTTTCAGCAGTGTTTTGTAGTTTTCTTTGTAGAGGTCTTTCCACTCCTTGATTAGGTATATTCCTAAGTATTTTTTATCCAGCCATTATAAAGTGAGTTGAATTCTTGATTTGATTCTATGCATGGTCGCTGTTGGTGTACAGAGAAGAGCTACTGATTTGTGTACATTAATCTTGTATCTGGAAACTTTGCTGAATTCTTCTATCAGTTCTAGGAGCTTTCTGGGGGAGTCCTTAGGATTTCCAAGGTAAGCGTTCATGTTGTCAGTAAACAGTGACAGTTTGATTTCCTCTTTATTGATTTAGATGCCCTTTATTGCTTTCTCTTCTCTGAGAGTACTCTGGCTAGGACTTCCAGTACTACGTTGAAGAGGAGTAGTGAGAGTGAGCATCCTTGTCTTATTCCAGTTCTCAGAGGGAATGCTTTCACCATTTTCCCATTTAGTATTATGTTGGCTGTGGGTTTGTCATAAATAACTTTTATTACATTAAGGTATGTCCTTTGTATGCTGATTTTGCAGAATTTTAATCATAAAGAGATGCTGGATTTTTTCAAATGTTTTTTTCTGTATTGAGATGATCATGTGATTTTTATTTTTAATTCTGTTTATGTGGTATATCACATTTATTGACTTGTATATGTTAAATCATTCCTGCATCCCTGGTGTAAAACCCACTTAATCATGATTATTATCTTTTTTAGATGTTGTTAGATTCAGTTAGCTAGTAGTTTGTTAAGGATGTTAGCATCTATGTTCATCAAGGATATTGGTTTGTAGTTTGCTTTTTTGGTTATGTCCTTTCTTGGATTTGGTATTAGGGTGATGCTGGCTTCAAACAATGAATTAGGAGGGTTCCTTCTTTCTCTATCTTTTGAAATATTGTCAGAAGGATTGGTACCAATTCTTTATTTGAATGTCTGGTAGAATTCTGGTGTGAATCCATCTGGCCCTGGACTTTTTTTGTTGGTAATTTCTTAACTACCATTTCAATCTTGCTGCTTGTTATTGGTCTGTTCAGGGTATCTAATTCTCCCTGATTTAAGCTAGGAGGGTTATATTTTTTCAACAATGTATCTGTCTCTTCTAGGTTTTCTAGTTTATGTATGTAAAGGTGTTAATAGCAGCCTTGAATGATCTTTTGTATTTCAGTGGTGTCTGTTGTAATATTTCCTGTTTTATTTCTTAGTGGGGTTATTTGAATTTTCTCTCTCCTTTTCTTGGTTAATCTTGCTGATGGTCTATCGATTTTATTTATCTTTTCAAAGAACTAACTTTTTGTTTCATTTATATTTAGTATTTTTTTTTGTTTCCATTTTATTTAGTTTTCCTCTGATCTTGGTTATTTCCTTTATTCTGTTGGGTTTGGGGTTGGTTTATTCTTGTTTCTCTAGTATCTTGAGGTGTGACCTTAGATTATCTGTTTGTACTCTTTCAGACTTTTTGATTTAGGTATTTAGGGCTGTGAACTTTCCTCTTAGCACCATCTTTGCTGTATCCCAGAGGTTTTGATAGGCTGTGTCATTATTGTCATTCTGTTGGAAGAATTTTTTAATTTCCATCTTGATTTTTGTTTTTGACCCAATACTAATTCAGGAGCAGGTTATTTAATTTCCATGTATTTGCATGGGTTTGAAGATTCCTTTTGAATTTGTTTTCCAGTTTTATTTCACTGTGATTTGAGAGAGTGCTTGATATGATTTCAATTTTCTTAAATTTGTTGATGCTCATTTTATGGCCTATCATATGGTCTATCTTGGAGAAAGTTCTATGCACTATTGAATAGAATGTGTATTCTACAGTTGTTGGATAAAATGTTCTGTATAAATCTGGGAGCTCCAGTGTTAGGTGCATATATGTTTAGAATTGTGATATTTTCCTGTTGGACAAAGCCTTTTACCGTTATATAATGTCCCTCTTTGTCTCTTTTAAGCACTGTTGCTGTAAAGTTTGTTTTGCCTGATGTAAGAATAGCTTCCCCTACTCACCTTTGGTGTCCATTTATATGAAATACCTTTTTCCACCGCTTTACTTTAAGTTAAAGTGAGTCCTTATGTGTTAGGTAAATCTCCTGAAGGCAACAGATACTTGGTTCGTGAGTTCTTATCCATTTTCAGGTTCTGTAGCCTTTAAGTGGAACATTTAGGCCATTTACATTCAATGTTAGTATTGAAATGTGAGGTAGCATTGCATTCATCATGCTCTTTGTTGCCTGTGAACTTTGGTATATTTTGTTTTTTGATTTGCTTTTTAACTTGCATTTTTATTTTATAGGTTCTGTGTGATTTATGCTTTAAAGAGGTTCTGTTTTAATGTGTTTTCAGGATTTGTTTCAAGATTTAGAGCTCCTTTTAGCAGTTCTTGTAGTGGTGGCTTGGTAATGGTGAATTCTCTCAGCATTTGTTTGTCTGAAAATGACTATCTTTTCTTCATATATGATGCTTAGTTTCACTGGATACAAAATTTTTGGCTGATAATTGTTTTATTTGAGGAGGCTGAAGATAGGGCCCCAATCCCTTCTAAGTTGTAAGGTTTCTGCTGAGAAATCTGCTGTTAATCTGATAGGTTTTCTTTTATAGGTTACCTGGTGCTTCTGTCTCACAGCTCTTTTTTTTTTTTTAAGACGGAGTTTCACTGTTGTTACCCAGACTGGAGTGCAATGGCACAATCTCGGCTCACCGCAACTTCTGCCTCCTGGGTTCAGGCAATTCTCCTGCCTCAGCCTCCTGAGTAGCTGGGACTACAGGTGTCTACCATCATGCCCAGCTAATTTTTGTATTTTTAGTAGAGATGGGGTTTCGCCTTGTTGACCAGGATGGTCTCGATCTCTTGACCTCATGATCCACCCACCTCGGCCTCCCAAAGTGCTGGGATTATAGGTGTGAGCCACCTCACCCAGCCCATGTCTCACAGCTCTTAAGATTCTTTCTTTTATCTTAACTTTGGATAACCTGATGATGTTGTGCATAGTTGAAGATCTTTTTGTGATAGATTTGCCAGGTGTTCTTTGTTCTTCTTGTATATGGATGTCTAGGTCTCTAGCCAAGTTGGGGAAGTTTTCCTCTATTATTCTCCCAAATATGTTTTCTAAGCTTTTAGAATTGACTTTTTCCTCAGGAAAAGTGGTTATTCTTAGGTTTGTTCATTTAACATAATCCCAGACTTCTTGGAGGCTTTGTTCATATTTTCTTATTCTTTTTTGGGGGGGAGGAAGGGAGGAAGGCATAAAGGGAGGAAAGGAGGAAGGGAGGGAGGAAGGAA
>JAPYYA010004978.1:0-11235 GCA_028533165.1 Leontopithecus rosalia | reverse complement strand
CAAACAGCAAAGAAAGGGTTTTTATGTAATCAAGTTTAGGGGCTCACTCATATATCATCAGCAAATACAGTTTGCCTGTCTACTACCCTAGACTATGAGCTGCTAAAGGGTAGAGACTGGAAGAAATGGGTGAAGGACCAATAGGAATTCATGAATCCTAACAGGACAACTTCCCTCAACTTTTTAGAAAATTAGTCAAGCTAGAGCTCTAATCTAGCCACTTTGTCTTATCTGAATAAGAATTTTTCTTTCCCCAAGCAGCTAAGTGATCCTAAGAGGTTATGATCCCATACCATCAGGATAGAGAGTGACAATCATAATTCCAATCACAATCATTATTTTCTGAATGTTTACAGTGTGACAAGCAATTAAATTTTATATTATCTATTATTGTTTTTTCATTCAATAATCACAAATTATTCTTAGCTCAAGTTGTAATGACTCCTATCCATTCCATCCTGAACAAAAACAGGGAAAAAAATGAACAGTTTGCACGTTTTTCCTTCCCGTACACAGTGATGTTGTCATCTTCTGTCCCTACTTCCCCACACACACACATAATGGTGCCTGCATATGGGGTATAACCAAGAGAGACGTGCCATGTTCCAACCAGCCTTCCCCACTGAGTACTCTTAGAGGCCAATATGAGCAAGCCATGACCTTCCTCATTCGTTATGAAGTTTTTTACATGGAGGGCACCAAAGCAGATGGTTTTTTGTTCATAAACTAAGTTTAATCAAAGGATTAAACAAATTAAATGCTAAAACTGTAGTAACAAAAATTATAAACACAAATTGAGATTGTTTCAGGCTGCAGTTAATCCAAGTATTTCAGAATAAAAACTTATTACCTGGAGTTATTTTTCCGAACTTGTCATACTTGTTATACTTACCATATTCGCAAGGCTTGGCTTCTACTGGTCATATTTTCAAATGACTGCGGTTACAGAATCAGCAACAAAAGGCTAAAGTTTATCTTGTGACCCAGAGATCTGGGCAGACTGGACTGGTTCCAGGGACAGGTTTTGAATAGTTTCCTAAGAGTTTCCTACTCAAGGTGACCAGTCGCATTTGCTATACATGCAGCTTGCCTTTTTATTAGATAAAGGCAGCAGGCTTAAGGAATGTTTTTCAATGCTCTTGTATATCCGCAAAAGATTTATGAAGTTGAGATCTCAGATTTGAAAAGGTAAGCAAAGCAAACTAGTCATCTGTCTGTAGCATTCCCAGCTGAGTAATTGCCCTATTCTTAAATACTTGCTTCTCCAATTCAGAGGAGCTCTGTAGAATGCTGTATCATGCTAAGCTGAAACCTATTATCTTATAACTTCATTCTTTTGGACCTAATTTTACATTCACCATAAGACATAAAGCTCTTCAAAGGTTTGAAAACAACTCTCACATTTCCCCTAAGTCTTCTTCAGCCATCATTCTTTGGTACAGCTCCCCCATCCTGGTCATTTCTCTTTACTGTGCACCAATTTATCTTTTTAAGTGTTACTACTTGGCAGCAAAATGCTTCATGGACAATTTAACTGATAGTAAGTAAAGAATGACTATTATTTCCCTAATTCTGGACATGATAATAGTATATTGGAACAACCAATAGAGCTAGTGTTCTATACTAAGTGTTTTATATGCATTATCTTATTTAATATGCCTTCAAACATTCATTTCTATGGCTTAAATTTATATTATGAACCAAGAATTCTGGTTCACCAAGGTCTGCTAAGATGACACAGTCACTTTGTCATGCATTTCTTATTATTACCATTTTGTTAACCAGATCATTCCTTATACCTACTGGGAAATAAAACTGTCAGCAACACAAGTTGAACATTCTATGTTAGAGGCTCTTGATTTAGCCTGAGAAGACTTGCAGCATATGTCTTTTTAGTTGAAGTATTCATGATTATTAAAATCCAAGCTCATGTCAATCTAAAATTTTGAATTAGCACATTAATCACATTTTTTCTTTCTGTTCGCATAGTCTCTTAATATGATCTCAAAATGGTAGTTCTATGGTTCTCTCATTTTTATCTCAATTATAATTTTCAACAGCATGTGTCAACCCTACAGCAGATTCTCACATAAGTACTTTAGGTATAGGATAACTCATCTTTCATCTTTGGCAAATCTGTGTCTTTTCTAACAGAGATTCCTAATGTTAGGTTCCAACTCAGTGGGTACCATCTTCTCCTTTTTATTACTCTGCATTGTAATGTCAACATACTTATGTAGCTGACAATTTTAATAAATATGTTCTTACCAATTATTTTCTTAGAGAAATTACCAAAAACAACCCCTACTGATGTTTTTATTTTTATAATAAACTGTTTCATAGCTCTACTGGAATGGTTTTCTCTCTCCCATTCCATATCCATCCTGAATTGTCCTTGGAATGAAGGGAATCATTCAGGAAAAAAGCCCAAAGAGAAAGTTCAAGGAGACAGATAAGATTCAAAAGTGAAAATCAAGGTGCAGGTGAGTGAAAATTTTTGTGCCAAGTTAAAAGTTGTAAAGAAACTCTGTAGTATTAGAATAATTAAATGAGTAAAATGTTTCCCATGGAATATTAATCAAGACCTTCCAAATAAGAAGCAGCAACTAGGTTCTATGTGAAACATGAAGCAGACCTCACAAATAAGGAATAAGGGAAACGTTTCATCAACATTCCGAGATGGAAGTAACAGGTCATGGTAGCTGGTAATTTTCTACCAAAAAATACAGAAGTCAAAAATCACTGGAAGTAGATAATATGGCTAACAAACGGGTATATTATCTTAGCAGGATGGGTATCTACATGAAAAATATCAGAGAAATAATACTAACTTTATATAGCATTTCACCAAACACTTTTATATCAGTATATTACTTAATCTCTCAAAAATCAGGCAAGGTATGGTGTAATCATGTAGATAAGAGAACTCTCCTAAATTTATTAGGTTGCTAAAGCTAAGTCCTAAAGCTAGAACTCTAAGCCAAGTCTAGCTAAACTAAATCTTATGTTTATGCTATTGTATTACTACACTAAATTGCCCTTTAAGAAAAATAAATATTGATAAATTGATCATTATTTTTGAGGAGTTTCACTTTGTTGCCCAGGCTGCTGTGCAATAGCATGATCTCGGCTCACTGCACCTCTGCCTCCCGGGTTCAAGCTATTCTCCTACATCAGCCATACAAGTAGCTAAGATTACAGGCATGTGCCACCATGCCAGGCTAATTTTATATGGTTAGTAGAGATGGGATTTCACCGTGTTGGTCAGGCTGGTTTTGAACTCCTGACCTCAGGTGATCCACCTACCTCAGTCTCCCAAAGTGCTGGGATTACAGGCACAAGCCACCACACCCGGGCCAATAAATAATTTTTTAAAATCTAGTCTCAAATTTCTCACCAGCCACCTCTCCCAATCTGTTGTATGTGCACAAGCAATACAGTCAGAATAAAAAGCTGACTCAAACAATAAAGGAGGGTAGGTTTTGGATACATGATGTTTTTTATCTTAATTTTTTACTAAACAAATCAGTTATTTGACAAAATAATTAACTCCTCGTTTGTTTTCCAGGGCTGATTCCAACATTCATCTGTAATATTGAAGCCTTTGGTTAACCTGAACTAAGCAGTTGTACTGTGAGTCTTTACTGTGGACTAAATCTATTGTCTAGATAATAGACATATGTGTACTTGTATACTTAGAGTACTACCCCAAAATATCACATTGAGTAGGACCATGAAAAACATGTAATTCAGACTTAACTTTTAAGCTCATTCAAGAAATTTAAAAAATAATTAAATAAAATATACTTTATCCTAGAATAAGTGACATTGGCTTTAAATCGAGCACCCTATTCTTCACTAATTTCAGACAAGGGCCAGAGTGTTTCTTTGGACTGCTAATTTTTTTTTAAGTCTTAAAGGGAAAAAAGTGTTGTATTTCAGGGCTGGGCTAAACTAAAATTGTTTTTATAGCATAACTTGGCAAGAAATTTATGCTGTCTCCTTAGTAACACCTCAGAGCACCTTGTAGAGAAAGAACTCTAAGTCCAGTGTTGAATGGGAAGTTCAAAACGAAGACTTCCGGTCTCATGGAGCCTGCTGGGGCAGAGAAGACAGCCATGCCCTACTTTTCAAGCACTTCCCTTTTCCTATCAATGTGTGCTGAGATTGTCAGCAAAGCACAGCTCTCTGGAACCTATACTCAAAACCCTAAATCTTTGTGGAGAAGCCTACGCTTCAAACAAAATTTCTCATACTGTTGAGCTGAAGAGAAGCTGTTTCTAATCTAGTATATTTCACAAACAACATTCCTTTCATGTGGTGCTGATGAAGTGCCAAATTCTGTACTTCAGAATACTGTTTTTGTGATGCACAAGACCAGAGTTTATGAAGGGGAAACTCCATTTACTTTAGCTATCATTAAGGATATTTGTCTTAACCAAATCTTCTAAAATTCCTCATTCCTCTAGCAGCTTTCTGGTCACTCTGTTTTACCCACCTTCAATGTAATAAAGGGAAAAGAATTGGGCTGGAAATTGGAGTGCTGAATTCAGGTACCTGTTCTTCCACTAAGTAGCTGTGTGACCTTGGAAGTCACTAATTTCTCTGTACCTCTTTCTCCTCCAGTGTAAACTAAGAGGTCATGCTAGAGCCATGGCTTTCAAGTCGTTGTCTTTAAATAGTAGAGATCATTGGCTGTGGAAACAACAAAAAAATTGGTCTACAAAAATAAGAGGATAAACAAGAAGAAGAAGAAGAAAAAGGGAAGAGGAAGAGGGGAGAGAAGGAAAATAAGAAAAAAGAAAGAAGGAGAATGAGCCTAACAGTCTATGAATGTTAGGCTAAAAAGAACTTTAAAATGTATCTATCTTAGCTCTTCTATTATATTAAAACATTAATGTGCCCAAGATTGCATAGCCAGTTAGCGACAGAATAAAGTGATCATTCTATACCACCCTGGTTCTATTGTATCTATTTGATATATTTGTACTATTTGGATATTTTCCTTTTATTAATTTACATGAAACTGATAGTACAAATAAGACTTCTTTCTTGATTTGCTAACACTTTGAATAAATTATAAATGCTATTTTTAATCTTGAGACATTATTTTGCCTCTGTTCAAATAATACATGCAACATGTTCTTGCCTACTTTCCTGCCCTTGACTATGATTTTTTATCTGCCTGAAGCATCATTGACCCAGTTCTCTGCATGGCCAGTTTCCTTCTTCACAAAGACCCAGGTCACTTAACCCTTCTGTGAAGTCTTCCCTGCGTTGTTCCAGGAAAAGTCAGTCAATTGTGCTCCTTCTGCCCACTCTCTGCGTTCTGCACAGCCCCTCTTAGCAGTCCTCATGCATGGTAGTAAACATTCATGCATCAATGTCGCCACTAAATTATGAACTCCCTGAAATCTGGAAGTGTTGCTAAGAACTTTGAGATGGGAAGACTATCCTGGGTTACCTAGGTGGGCCCAATGTGATCACAAAGGTGCTCAAATTGAGAAGAACAAAGCAGAAGAGTCAGAACAAGAGAAACACATCAGGAGAAAGACCCCCACCAGCTAGATTTGAAGATGGAGGAATGGAGCCATAATTCAAGGAATGTCATGGCCTCTGGAAGCTGGAATGGCAAGAAAATGAATTCTCCTCTAGTGTCTTCAGAACGATTGCAATTCTTCTCACACCTTGATTTGAGCTCAGCAAGACCTATTTCAGATTTTGGACCTCCAGAACTATAAGATAATAAATTTGTAATGCTTAAGTCTCTAAGTGTATAGTAATTTGTCTAGTATCCCTAATAATCAAGACCCTTCTCTGGGATTCCATGAGTGTTTGCTGATATACTATTATAATATCACATTGAATTATAATTATTCTTCTATATATATAAACTAATGAAATGCAGAGGTTTTCATATTTGTAATTTGTGCTGGTCTCCTTTTCACTGAGGCCAAAGGCCAAATAAATATTTTACATCTTCCTTCTAGTTTGTGCAAAATATATAGGGTATGTGATGAAATGCCCTAGTGAAGAGATACCAAGCCAATGACTAAATTTCTGGGGATTTTTTGTTTCCCTTTCTCTTATATTGCAAGGGATGTATCAGTTACAGCTATATATGTATATATATATATATATATATATATATATATATATATATACACACACACACTGATACTGTGTGTGTGTGTGTGTGTGTGTGTGTGTGTGTGTGTGTGTGAAGTAAATCACATATAGGTCAAAAAGTCACCTTGAAATCACGGAAGGTACTGAATCACTTCCTTTGGTGGGCAGGCATAGATGAAATAAAATAGCCCAGTAATATGGCAGAAGGAGTATCAGTTTCAAAGGGCTACTGCAACAGTTTACCGCAAACCTGGTATCTTAAAAACCACAGAAATGTATTCTGTCAAAGTTCTGGAGGCCAGAAATCCGAAATCCATTTTACTAAGCCAAAACCAAGGTTATGGCTGAGTGGCACTCCCTCAGGAAACTCTGAGGAAGAATTTGGGCTTTGCCTCCTCCAGTTTCTGGTGGCTTCTGGCATTCCTTGAGTGTGGCCACATCACTCCAATCAAACTCTTTCTCTGTGGATACATTGCCTTCTCCTCTGTGTGCATCTTTTAAATCTTCCTGTGTTATCCTCTTACATGGGTATTTGTGATGGCATTTAAAGCCCTTCTGGAAAATTCAGGATATTCTTTTCTTGTCAAGATCATTAATGACATCTAGAAAGACCCTTTTTCCTTACATGGCAAAATTTACATGGTCCAGAGATTAGAATCTTATATCTTGAATGTCACTATTCAGCATAATACAGGATGTTTGAAAATATTCCTGTTTAACAAAGAAAAGTAAAAATAGATGTCATCACCAAAAGTGACAGAGAAGGAACTCGAATATTCCATCCCTCCACAAAAGCGAAGGATGTCATTTTTTGAATCACCATGGATCTCTAGAATCTAGTAAAAATACACAACATCCAGCAAAATGCTCAATGAAGAAGAAAGCTGCTACATTTCAGCATTTAAGGAAATGTCTCAAATCACTAGCTGACAGAACAGATTTTAATGGCCACACACAACAAAGAATACGGCTGTAATAAACTGTTACAAAAACTATAAAGCTCTTAAAAGAAAACTTAAGGGTAAATCTTTGGTACCTTCAATTTAGTAATGGTTTCTTAGATATAGCACCAAAAGCATGCACAACAAAAGTAGAAAATGAATTAGACTGTATCAAAATGTAAAACATTTTTATCACAGAATGAGAAAATATTCAAAATTAAATACCTAATAAAAGTCTAGTATCCAGAATATGGAAAGAACTCTTACAACTCAATGACAAAAAGGTAATAAATCCAATTAAAAATTGGGGTAAGGATTTGAATAGATATTTCTCAAAAAAGACATTAATAGCCAAAAAGTACATTTAAGGGGCTCAACATCATTAGTCACTAAGCAAGTGCAAAACAAAATTTCAATGAAATGCCACTTTAGACCCACTAGGATGAGACTATTACTTTTGTAAAATGGAAAATAGCAAGTTTTGTCAAGGATGTGGAAAAAAATTGAATCTTCATATTGCTGCTGGGAATGTAAAATGGTTCAACCACTGTGGAAAATAGTTTGTGGTTCCTCAAAAAAATTAAACATAAAAAGTTATTATATGAGCCAAAAATTCTACTTGTAGGTATACACCTAAAAGAACTGAAAATAGATATTCAGACAAAATTTGCACACAAATGTTCACAGCAGCATTATTCAGTGACCAAAAGATGTAAATAACCCAAATATCCATCAACTGTTGATGTACTGATATGTGCTATAACATGGCTAAATCTTGAAAATGCTATACTAAGTAAAAGAACCCAGTTGCAAAATAACACATATTGTATCATTCCATTTATATGAAATATCTGGAATAAAGAAATTCATAGTGATGGAAATCAGCTTAGTGGTAGCCAGGTACTGGAGGAAGCAGGGAAAATGAAGTGACTACTTAGTGGGTATGGATTCTCCTTTGAGGGTGAGGAAAATATTCTGGAACTAGATAGTGATAACTGTTGTAAACATTGTGAATATACTAAATGCCACTGAATTAAACCCTTTAAAATGGTTAAATGGTAAGTAATGCATGTTATGTGAACTTTACTTTCATAAGAAAAAAAGTAAATGATTTTTTGAAAGTAGAAAATTTGCCTCCTCTCTTAGCAACCTGATGCTAAGAGACTGGGAGGCCAATGGTTTGGGACCCATAAAGTGCTAGTTTTTAAAACCAGTGCTAGCCCTGCACTCCAGGGCTGGCTTGCCCCTTAGGAAGTGATTGAATTTGAACTGAGAAGGCTGACAGGCAGGGCCCTGGGCAGATGCCCAGGGTTCCACAATGCACTATAGTATTAACACTAAGGAAATAGCTTTTCTCACTGGCCTCCATCCAACATTGATTATTTGTCAACGGAAGTGAAGGATCTAATCATCTTAGCCATGTGCTCCCGGCCCAGATTTTATGACTGGCTTTAGAAGCAGTCTTCCTTGGCTCAATGTTGTTGGAGAGACTCAACTGCCACCACCATCCTGAGTAGCTTTGCATCTTTCACGGGAGAGATTTATCCACTGCCATGTTTCTGAGATGGCCAAAAAGTGGTGCCCAAGTGGCCCACTTCAAGCTTTATTTGTTTTAATCCCCATAACACTGGGGGTGTGGAAAACCCATCCTCTAAAAGATCAACTACAGCTGAATGAATGTTCTAGCACTCATGGCTAACTCCACAGTAGGCCAGGATTCCCCAAGACCAGTTTCTGCTCAGCTACTACCAATGCCTCTGCCTAAAGCTACACATCAAAATTTAAAAGAGCAAGACTCAGTTTCTCCTTCAAGATACTCAAAAAGACAAATGCTTCTTGAATTGTTTTATTTCATCTACTTTCCATTGTGTGAGGTAGTCAAGCTTTTGCACTTCGGAAATTGAAAGACATTGTTATGCTTAGACTGTGTATAGTGACACCGAGTGAAAGGAAAGTAGTCAAACCTTTTTTGCTATCAGTTTTTCAACTGGTTGAGCCTGCTGCTTTGTGTAAGTATGTACCTTTCTTTTTGCAGAAGCTGTTTATGAGAATACCACATTTTGTATGAATTGCTTTATGACATTTACAGTCACCAAGGTCAAATTGCCCTGTTAACCACAGCTACAGTAACAGAAGCTCAGGAGTGGGTAAGATAAGCCAGCCTTCAGTGCCCTTTACAAATAGTCTTCAGTTCTGTAAAAATTGGAATAAACAGTAACTTCTCCCCACAAAAGATAGAGAAAATACTGTAGCAAAGGATAAAAAAAAAGGTTCAGAATGCTCCTTTTCCACACTCATCCACCAGGGAAATCCAACTGAGATTAGGAGCCACACTCTCCTGAACTCAGAAAGACGTCCACACTGTTATTCAAATTGCTTCTCCTAGTGCTTCCCTTCACTGGGACAATTTAAGTGTGTTTTGTTTTATTTTCTTTTTCTTTGCTTTGTTATGTTGTTCTTGTTGGTGGTGGTAGCAATGATAAAAAGTAAACATAAAGGTAATTTGACAAAAATTTTAACTCTTTTCTCTGGATCTAATAAAAGGACTAACATTATTTCTCAAAGCTGGGAGCATGGAGCACAGACAGAAGAATTACCTGGAATACTTACTAATACTGTGCTAATACTGTAGATTCCAGGGCTCTCTCCTGTCCCTATTAGTCAGATCTCTGTATATCAGACTTATTTGCTACTTCATATATTTCATACTAAAATTTGAACCTAACACAGAAAGCATAAAAAACATTCTCAAAGACAATTTTTTTCTGTCTCCCAAACCATCTCTCTAACCCACTGGGGTATAACTTTCTACAAAGCAGGGATCATATATATATTATTCAATTACCATTCATTCATCAATCCAGTATCCAATGTTCTTCTGCTAACTATTATTGTGCTTAGCAATCTGCCAGTCATAGGATTACATGCAGATTAAATAAAGCAGAAAGTTCTCCCGAGAAGAGGCAACAGAAAAAGTCAAACATGAAAGACAAATAAAATTGAAGCAAACAAAAAAAATGAATAAATAAATAAATAAAGCAGAATGGACATAATAGATATTCATTAAATGCTTGCTGAATGAATGAATGAGCAACCTGAAGAAATACTTTACCTTATTGGTAAGAATCTTAAAAACATGTTTTCCTCCTCCTCTATTGACAAACCAGCACATTATTAATCTTCTGGTCAACCATTTATTTTATTATACTTCACTCCAAATCATTATGCTAAATAAAAATAGTAATTACATAAGAACATATATGGCAAATCTCGTCAATGTTTCAGTCTAAGTGCTTATGTGAAATTGAGGATTGCTGCCATTTTTGAAACCAGTTAACATTCTATACACTTTATATGGATAATACTAACTAGCAATGTTCTTTATTTTATGAAAGGTAAATGTCACGCACCCAGAGATCTTAGCTAGCATATGTGGACCAAAGACAGCTCGCACATTCCCAGAAACCATCACGCTGGGAAGCAGTGCCCTTCTCCCCATCCTACTCCCATTGAGAACCACATGTCCCTGGCTTGCATTTAATGAAAAATATTATTCTTTCATATATGTTGTTTATCTTATCTAATATCTGAGTTCCTAGGAAGTTCCATGTAAATTGATACATTTAAGTGGAACAGAGCATTTGAAGGAAATCTGTGGCAAATCCTTCTATAACAAAGAATATTAATATTGATTTGACACTTAGTATTTGCCGGATATTACGCTAAATGCTTTAAATACATTATCTCGTTGAATGCGCCAAACATCTCTTGAAGTAAATCATATTAGTAAATCCCATTTATTGCTGGGTAAATTTAGGCAAACAAACATTTGATAACTCACTCAAAAGCCCAGCTAGAAAAAGAATAGAGAAACCAAAATTTAACCTCATATCTGTCTATTCTTGAGCCATAGCTCTTAACCATTAGGATGTTTTCATAACTGATTTCTCTAAGTGAAGCATACACTATTAATCATTATCTATGTTTTACTCAACAGATAAATCTTTAAAAATTAAATATTCAAAAGAAATAAAGGGTATTCAAATTGGAAAGGAGGAAGCCAAATTGTCTCTATTTGCAGATGACATGATAGTATATCTAGAAGACCCTATTGTCTCAGCCCAAAAACTCCTGAAACTGATAAGCAACTTCAGCAAAGTCTCAG
>JAPYYA010004977.1:0-11236 GCA_028533165.1 Leontopithecus rosalia | reverse complement strand
AACCCCTGTCCTGGAAATCAGCCTGGGGCACCTCCAGCTCCTGCCAAGATGTTTGTCTCCAGTGAGCTGGATCTCACCCAAGGGCCTCGATGTTCTTCCCTGGGTGGGCTCAGTTTAGCAGAACCAGCCTGTGCGAAGCTGTGTGGGAGTGTGGGTGGAAGGGAGCCCCATGGCCTTCCAAGATCCAGGTTCCTCTATCCTTGACATGCCATCAGAGGGGTGACGAGAGGAGTCAAGGAATCCATACACACTAGGGGCCTGGAACCGTGCCTGACCCTTGGTGGATGCCCAGTAACTGCCAGCTGCCTGAAGTCACCAGGCTTGTATCTACCAAGACCCTGCCCTAAGAATCTCTTATCAGAAGCCGAAATTTGTGCTGCTTGGGCTTACTAGTCCATTTGTGTGGGCACTTAGGGTGGTGACACCAGCGGCCAAGTGCCACCCAGGGGCTCCTGGGTGTGACTGGGAAGGACTTGTTCTCTCCACTCCAGTGAGGGATCCTTGTTTGAGGATAAAGGGAGTTAAGACCCCGTCATTCTCACTCCATCTGCTTCTGTTTCATATAACACACACAGTCATAGACACACACCAACTCAGAGACACACACACACAGACACACACACACATAGACACAGCCACAGACACATCCTCAGTCTAGATAGAAATACCTGGACACACAGACACATATAGACTTGGACACACACTCACACAGAGAAACATCACACACACCACCTTGTCCGCAACTATATGCAAACACACAGAAACACCGAGGGACACTAACACAAACAGACTCAGACACACAGACACAAAAACTCTCTCACATTGACTCAGAGACACACAAAGAAACACACACACACAGACATATTCACAGCCATATGCAGACACAGAGACAGAATTCCTAGACACACAGAGACACAGACATGCACACACACACGGTCACATGCATACACACAGACACACACAAACACAAACACATGGTGTAGCCCCTCTCACTCTGGGACACATAGATGCCACCAAAGGCTGCACATCTGACTTTCCTGACCTCCGGGTCAGGGCCTGGCAGAGGGGGAAGGTGTGGCAGTGGCTCCAGCTGCCTCTCACAGCCTGCTTTGCACTCACAGGGACATTCTCTCCTCATGCTGCCAGTGAGAACAGGAGGCTCAGAAAAGTGGCTTTTCTGGGTTGCACAGTGCCACAGCATTCTCCTAGCACTCAGGCCGGGGCCCAGCTCTCCCTGGCTGACCCACACTTGGCAGCCACTTCTGATAGCCCCTTCTTCTATAAGCTCCTGGGTCCAGGCCCATAATCTGAGGATTCAGCTCCCTCTATCCTGTCCTGGCACGTGCCTGCCCAGCCATGTGCTCCATGAACACAGTTCAGGAGGCCTGGAGAGGGCACTGACCTGGAGCCCACACATGGCCTCAGTGCACCAACGGAGACTCAGAGACGACGGGGAGGGAGCTACAGTCACACGCAGGTCGGGGTCAGCTCAGCTTTCTTTAATGTCATCCAGGGAGGAGGCCAGGGATGGACGGGAGGGGCCGAGGAGGGCGAGGCAGTTATTTTTGGGTGGGATTCACCACTTTTCCCATGAAGAGTGGAAAGTTGGTGTTGTCATCCTTGATGATGACCAGGAAGGGCCGGTTGAACATGACTGTCTGATACTTAGACCAGACCTTCTCTTCCAGATCGGGGGCTCCAGTGGCTTCAGTCTCTTTCTCATCAACCCTCAGCTCAGCCACATGCACGGCCTGGAAGGGAGAGAAGCAGAGATACGTGCTGGGGCCGAGCTGTGCCCCAGCCCAGGCCTGGAGCAAGGCCCGTGTGGACAGTCTCATCCTAGGAGGTGAGGCGCTCACTCGGGCCTTTCTCCACTCAGATGGGCCAGGCTCTGCAGGTCTTCCAGCTCCCTGTCACACAGGCCCTGCTCCCCCCAAGGCTTTGGCTGATGGGGCTGGATCCCCTCCATCTACCTTCCCTCTAAGCATCTCTCCCCCTGCTCAGGATGCACCCACGACTCAGAAGGTGGACGAGCATCCCAGCTGCACTTCATTTGTGTTTCTTGGCCCCTTCCTCAGACTCAGGACAGAGCTGTGACCCCCAATCTAATCAAAGAAAATAACTATTAGGTATTATGCTTAGTGCCTGGGTGATGAAATAATCTATACAACAAACCCCCATGGTTTAACTATATAACAAACCTGCACATGGACCCCTGAGCCTAAAAGAAAAGTTAAAAAAATTAAAACAATCAGAAGTTAACCTTGGTTTGTTCTCCTTTGAGCTCCTCTATACCCAAAGAATGTTAGTATCAAGATAACCATCTTGTTACAGCAGCTGGAAAGGCTCTCCTTTCCAGTACATGGCTTTAAGCTCCTTGAGTACATGGACTTTGACAGTGACCTTCAGAGTGCCCAGACCCCAAGATAATGCAGCCATTCATTAAATTACAGTTGTTCTTTGGATACCTTTAATTTTCCTAAATTAATGTCATTTTTAGCTGACATCACTTGTTGATTAGAACTTGGCAATACACCCAAAACTCAAAATCTCAGATGAAAGGGGCCAGGAAGTCTTTTGAAATGACTGAGCCTAAGCTTTTCTGCATCAATATGGATAAATTAAGGCCCAAAATGAGAAGGTCCTGGGCAAAGGGTCAGTGCCACATTAGCAGGGGTACCCAAAGGTGCCAGCTGCACAGGAGGCACCTCCCCAGCTCTGCCGTCGGACCATGCCTGGCTCAGTGGATCTCAGGAATCCTCAAGAGCTCAGCCTGGGTCTTCATTTGTGTCTCTTGGCCCCTTCCTCAGCCTCAGGACAGAGCTGCCACCCCCATGCAATCTGCCAGCCGACACCAGGGGACAATACGGTCTTCCAGGTGACCTCACCTTGGAGAGCTTCAGGGGTGCCTCCTGACTGACTCCAGAGAGGTCAGCTTCGTTGCTGAAGATCTTGGTGATGCCCAGATTCCTGAGGACTGGCTTAAGTTCGTAGGTTCCAGAAACGAGCAGTCTGGGAAAATGTAGACTGATGGTCCTGGTGTGAGGAGAGACAATCAAGGCATGATGCAGCATTTCTCCTGTTCCGGAACCCAGCACAGCACGGTGCTTTCATTCTGATTGTTTCTCCCACTTAGCACCATGTCCTTACCCACGTCGAGATCAGAAGTCAGAGGGAGAGGTGCTTAGTACCTGGGTGATGAAATAATCTATACCACAAACCCTTATGTTAACAAAGAACATAAGGACCCCTGCACCTAACCCCTGCACATGGACCCCTGAACCTAAAATAAAAGTTAAAACAAAATAAAACAATCAGAAGTTAACCTTGGTTTGTTCTCCTTTGAGCTCCTCTATACCCAAAAAATGTTAGTATCAAACTAATCATCTTGTTAAGGCAGCTTGAAATGCCACCTCCTTTAAGAAGCCCTCCAGGCAGATTCTAGGTGTCCTGGAAGCCTGTCTCATCCTGCGCTGTAGTGTTTGGTCACTGGGCCCCCAGCCTGGAACATCCCCAGAGCCCTACACTCAGGAGAACATGGGGCTGATGGCACCCGTTCAGGGGATGAGGGGAGTGACCACCCCATGCTGAATGTTCCCCTCTGGTTTTCCATGGGGAGACAAGGCCACCCAAGCGGGATCTGGCATGAGCAGACAGCCTGGCTCTGGGCTCTCTGATCAGTTACCCTCTCAACCTCCTGGTTTTTTTCTCAAACCCTGGTGCAGGGACCTCAAAAGGTGCTGGCGTGGGACAGGGGAATTCCTACCTCGATTGCTATTATGAACCCCAATATCTTTTTTCTTTCTTTCTTTCTCTTTCTTTCTTTTCTCTCTCTCTCTCTCCCCCCTTCCTTCCTTCCTTCCTTCTTTCCTTCCTTCTTTCCTTCCTCCCTCCCTCCCTTCTTTCTTTCTTTTGAGACAGAATCTTGCTCTGCCACCCAGGCTGGAGTGCAGTGGGGCAATCTTGGCACACTGTAGCCTGTGCCTCCCAGGTTTCATCTATTCTCCTGCCTCAGCCTCCTGGGTAGCTGGGATCACAGGTGCACCACCACATCCAGCTAATTTTTGTATTTTCAGTAGAGACAGGGTTTCTCCATGTTGGCCAGGCTGGTCTCGAACTCCTGACCTCAGGTGATCCGCCTACCTCAGCCTCCCAAAGTGCTGGGATTACAGGTGTGAACCACCACATCCAGCCACCTTTTGTATTTTCATCTTGGTTTTACAGTGTACAAAATAAACTAGATCAGCAGGGCATGGGCATAATTATGAACACACACACCACACACATACACTAATGTGTGGCTCATGTTCTATGGGGCACCCAATCTAACAGCATCGATAAAGCGACAGAGGAACTCAAGCATTCTGTTAACGTGCCCTGGCTGTTCCAATTCTAACACTTGCTTTTCTGGGCCATGTCACACAGGCTCTTACCCCGTTCCCCCAGGGACATTCTACCCTCGAACTCCACACTCCACTGTTGCCTTGGCCAGGAAGCCCATCTGTTCCTTCTTGGTTCTGTCAGAACGTGTGATGGTGCTGCTGTCCCTGCCCTGGGCACTGGATGTTGGGAAGGGACAGTGTTCGTGCGAGAGTGGGAAGTCCCCAGGGACTAGCCCTTTACTCCTCACCCCTGGGTACTTTCATGAAGCATGGCTGGTGCTACCTGAACTCAGTGATGGCATCTGTCTGCTGCAGTAGCTGTGACCCAGGGATGTGGGGTCCACCCTCCCCAGCCCTCTGGCCGGTCCTGATGGGCCTCACTCCTGACATGGCTTAAAGGTCTAGGCAGCTCCTGACTTAGACCCTGAACTAGGAATCACCTTAAGTCAATGGCTCTCTGGATATGTTCAAAGTGGCTGTAGGTCAGTTTATCTTCCAAGTGCCGCATCTTCTTTGGGTCGGGCAGGATGAAGAAGGCAGTGGCGTTACCCACGTAGTGCTGTGCCAGCACCCAGCTGGATAACTCCTTGTCCCGGTGGATGTCAAATCTGCCCAGGCGGTTTATCATGGGCACTTTGACCATGGTCTTATCATCCACGTGGAAGCCTTCTAACATAACGCGCTCAGCCATGAATTTATCTTTCCATTTGCCTGGAAAGAAAGGAAGGTGGGCATCAGCCAGGCAGGGGATAAAAGGGTGGAAGTGTGTGAATGAAAGGACCCCTGAGTCCCTTCGGTGAGACACTTCCCTCTGCTTCAGCTTTATCCTCTGTAAAATGGGATTCCAATGAAACTATTCACTGCTGGAGAGCTTTTGTGAGAATCATCTGAAGATAAAGAAGAATCCAGAGTTTCTACAGACTTGAACTAATTGGCAGAATCCTGGCACCACAGAAAAAGCTTTTATATTTGGCTTTGTTTATTTGATAGTGGATCAGGGATGGTTAAGGAAAGCTAATGAGCAAAGTTGGAACTCCGATGCCTCGCCGCCTTTGGCTGGAGGCTTCCTGCCTCGGGCAGAGGGCTGGTTCCCTCGAGGTACAACGGACCACAGCATTCTGCTTACTACTCCTGAGGCCTTTCCCTGGACCAGCAGGGGAAATGCAGATGCCTAGGCAGACTCCCCTCTACCATACTAAGAGAGTTTCACCGTGGAGGCATGCAGAGTGGGCAGGTGCCTCAGGGACCCGTGAGCTCAGCTTTCTCATTGGACAGAAGGAGGAAAGTGAAGCTGAAGAGGGACGGGCCTGCCCTAAGGCCACAGCAGAGCTGGGACCTCAGTTGTGCTGACTGCAGCCTGGCTGCTCCCCAGTGCCCTGCTCTGCCTCAAGAGCAAGGGAGCCTCAGAGTGGAGGAAGCAGCCCTGGGCTTGCCTCCCACCTCCCCTCCCCCAGGCTGTTTTCCAGTGGGAGCTCGCTTGGGATGACCTGGGGCCCCCAGGAGTGTGACATTGTAACCCTTCAGGGGCAGGAAGGCAGCCTGAGGTACAGAAGAGTCCCTCACCTGCTGTATGCCACACACCGTCCCCACATCCCCACGATCTTTGTCACTTGTTTAATCCTTAAAAAGCCTGCCAGCAAGGGTGCTATTTTGTCCATGCTAACCTGGGAAATTAGCACCTTAAAGAGGTAGAATGCAGGATTTGAACCCTAATATTTCAAACCACAAAGCTCACACTGCTTCTGGGACACTGGAGTCATCTAAAGTATGCTCCATGAAAGTATCCCTTTATGCATGTGCCACAAAATACTTGTCTGGCTTTAGTGTGTGGGAAGCATTTCATACTCTGTCTCCTCCCTGTTAGGGATTTCCAGTGAGTATTAGGACAATAATACTCATTATTAATAACGAGTATGCATTATTGCAGTAATTAATAATGCAGTAATTAATAACGCTCTGACAAGGTCTGTAGGGAAGATGATTGTTTGGCTGTCTTGAACTCATCATTCTTTTATCTTATTTGACCGTGGAAAGTATTTTACTGTTTGTGTTTGGAAAACTGCAGAATCCATGGGAGATGCCCTGCCATGTCTCACTGTGTAGGAATGCTTCAGAACTAGTAGTTTGGGAATATGCTTGGGTTATTTCAGTCGAATGGGCTTGGGCAGGTCGTGCTACCTTACCGTGAAAGGAAAGGTAATCCACCAGGGCCAGACTTGTGTCTTTTTTCAGCTGTTTGAACAAATCCACTATTTTTCTTGCAATTCTCTTCTCCACGTAATTATTCATCTGCTCCTTGGCCTCCTCGGTGTCCCTGAAGTTGATGGAGGAGGGTTCTGAGTGGTACAGCTTCTTGATATCCTCCAAAAATGTGTCCGCCAGCTTCACACTCTTGTTGATGAACAGGCTACTGCCGGTGGTCAGCTGGAGCTGGCTGTTCGGCCTGCTGAAAGCTTGGAGAAATTGCTGGAAGCATTCATGGATCTTGGGCTCAGGCGTCTCCGTGAGGTTGAAATTCAGGCCTTCCAGGATCTCTGTGCGAGTGTTGGCCTTGGTCCCCAGGGAGAGCATTGCGAAGTCCATAGCCAGGCTCGTGGGGGCAACTAGGATATTGCTGGTTTTTGATAGATCAGCCAGCTCTTTGTACAAATCGAAGGTGAAGTCGGTGATGTTATGGGAGATCTTCTGGCAAGCAGGGTCCTCCCAGGCTCCTTGATCATGGTGGGATGCACGCATCTCTGGGGCATAATCTTCCTGGGGATCCTCAGCCAGGGAGCCGGGGACTAGGCAGCACAGCCCTGCCAGCAGGAGGATGCCCCATGAGACAGAGAATGTCACTGTTCTGCAAGACAGAGACAGGGGGCGGGGACCAGGCCCCGAGTCAGGGCACATGATGACTCCCAGTCACCAGGGATTGACACCACGTGAATGCAACCATGCATTATTAAACATCCACCATGTGCCCAGCCCATTGCAAGCACTTTCCTACACCATCATCATCGAAGGAATCAGAAAGACAGCAAGCATGTATAAGGTACTTAGCATATGCCAAGAACTGTTCTAAGCACATGCGCATGTTAACTCATTGCTTTCTTGTAACAATCCTGTGTGGTGGTAATGCTACTATCCTCTTTTTACAGAGGAGGAAACCAAAGCCCAGAGAGGGTAGGCTCATGTCCAAGGCCAGCAAGCAGGAAAAGCCAGCATCTCTCACCCTGGCAGGCTGGGTCTTGAGTCCTTGCTCTCTACAGCTCCACTTACCTCTGTAATGACCTTGAGGTACACATGCCACAGCCCCATTTTATTTTATCTTATTTTATTTAACATTAGTTTATTTTTTGGAAACAGAGTCTGGCTCTGTCACCCAGGCTGGAGTGCAGTGGCATGATCTTGGCTCACTGCAACCTCTGCCTCCCAGGTTAAGTGTTTCTCCTGCCTCAGTCTCCTGAGTAGCTGGGATTACAGACGTGCACCACCATGCCAGGCTAATTTTTTTGTATTTTAGTAGAGATGGGGTTTCGCCATGTTGCCCAGGCTGGTCTTGAACTTCTGACCTCAAGTGATCCTCCCCACTTGGCCCCCCAAAATACTGGGATTACAGGCGTGAGCCACCGCACCCGGCCCCTATGCTAGAAAAGAGGAAACTGGGGCACAGGAAGCCTAAGGGACTTGCCCAGGGTTACTAAGGAAGTGGTTAAGTCAGGATCAGCATCACGTGACTTCCACAGATCACAACGGTCCTTGGAGATCTCCACCGACTTCCCTTATTTAATGGACAGAGAATCTGTGTCCCTAGAGGGACAGGATACTGTGCCGTGACGCACAGCCAGCGCTCAGAGGCGCTGTGTAAACGCAGCCCGCCTGATTTCCGCCTAGGCTCTCCCCAGATTCCACACACTTCGTGCATTTCCCTCTCCTCCCGGTGGTGGCAGCCTTCACTTTAAAGGACCCTGGAGCCTGTACTGGGTATTGTCTGAGCCCTGTGACATTCTGGGCTGGGAAAT
The DNA here is from genome assembly GCA_028533165.1 of Leontopithecus rosalia. NCBI lineage: Eukaryota > Metazoa > Chordata > Mammalia > Primates > Cebidae > Leontopithecus > Leontopithecus rosalia. The sequence goes on along the minus strand of JAPYYA010004977.1, from coordinate 2,850 downwards.
GCTGTTGCTGATAAAGGCACAACAGCCCTGTTCCCCCAGAGGCAATCGCAGACAGCGCTTTTGGTCTAAAGGTGTGTCATGAAATCTCCATTTTTATAGGATGGGAAAGGTGAACTCAGAATGGTTCAGTAACTTGCCCGAGGCCACACAGCTGCTCAAGCAGAACCGAAGCCAACAGGCCACCAGCTGCTGGCCAAGTGCTTTGTGTAGAGCTGTGGTATGGCCTCCTCCGAGGCTGTGACCCTGGATGCTGCCCTTGGCCAGGCCTGGAGCACATCAGGGCTCCTGATCCTGGCTGCGTGGACATATTGGATTGGGCTGTGCTGTGCTGGGGGGACTCTGCCGTGCATCCGAGGATGTCTGACAGCATTCTCAATAAAATCACAGCCATGTAGTGACCCTCAACTCACGGGGATGATGATAAACCATCCCCTGGTCCTGCTAATGTCCCCTGCGGAGCCCCCTGGAGTGGGGGCTCAGATCACACTGGCTGTCTGGAAGGCCTCTCGCCTGATTGGACAGAAGCTTCTCTCCTTTCAGAGTGGGCTTAAGTCAAGTGAGGCCCAGCTGCATCTGCCTGGGCCCAGGCCGTGTGGGATGTCCATTCCTTTGGGATAGGGGCCCTGTTTAGTGTCCCCAGGATTGCCTTGTGCCTGCTGTCCCGGGTCTCAGGAGATTGGATCCCAGGTCTCCCTAAGGAGACTGGCTGCACACCACAGCCTGTTTCTAGAAGCAATAGTGCACGTCAGCTTTTGTCTAAAGTTATGTCTTGTGATCTCCATTTTTATATGATCGGAAAGGTAAACTCAGAGTGGTTGAGTAACTTGCTCAAGGCCACACAGCTGGTCAAGCAGAACCAGGAGCCACCAGGCCACCAGGGCTGTCGTGTTGAGATGGAGCTCCGTCACCCATAAGGTTCCTCCCTTACCCAGGGCTTAACGACAGCCCCCAGGGGGAGTCAGGGGCTGTGCCTACTGTGGAGTCACTGGAGTCCCAGCCCCCGGAGACCATCCTGGACGTGCCCTACTATGAGTCTGGGATCCCTGCCACACACATGGGCTGAGGCACCTGCTGTCAGCTCAGGAGAGACTGAGGCATTGCAGGTTGAGCTCTGGGCCCAACAGCAATAGGGAACTGAGAGCTCAATCTCTCCAGAGTAACATGAGTGTGTGGGAGAGAGCGGTGACAATATACCTCGTTTCTCATCCACGCTTCATCACTCACCAACGATGTAAGCTCAGAAAAATATTTTCACGTCTCCATCCTCATCTTGAAATGGGAATATTGGGAGAACTAAGTGAAATAAACGTAAATGTGAAGCCCGACAATGGGAAGGGAACTCAGATGCAGCGTTCGTAGGGAGGACGGGGGTGGGTTTCACAACCGCAAAGCCTGCAGGATCAGTGAGAGCCCAGCAGGTAGAGGAGCGGGCCAGGAACCAGATAGGAGAGGGAAGAGGGGACTGAAGAGGTCGTCAGGCCAGCAGAGGAGTTAACGAATTCACCTCTCCCTTTCTGGCCAGGAGTCCTAACCAACCAAGAGATCAAGGGAAGAGGCCCCGGGGGGCAGGAGGTGGGGCCCGGACAGCAGTGGGGAGAGGACATGGTGTCCTCTGGAATCTGGGTAACGAGCTCTGAGGGGCCAGAGCTAAAAGGGCACCCCTCCTCCTCCGAGACCCTTAGGGAGTGGCCATGGGGTCCACCAGGGTCTTGGACTCTGGCTCAGGCTGGAGGCTCCAAGGATCAGGTAAGAACGAAAGAGCCTGGCTGGGCGAGGTGGCTCACGCCTGTAATCCCAGCACTTTAGGAGGCCAAGCGGGGTGGAACACCTGAGGTCAGGATTTCAAGACCAGCCTGACCAACATGGTGAAACCCGGTCTTTATTAAATACAAAAAAAAAAAAAATAGCTGGGCAGGGTGGCACATGCCTGTAGTCCCAGCTACTTGGGAGGCTGAAGCAGGAGAATTACTTGAGCCCTGGAGTTAGAGGTTACCGTGAGCTGAGATGGCGCCATTGCATTCCAGCCTGGGCAACAGAGCAACACTCCCTCTCAAAAAAAAGAAAAAAAGAAAGAAAGAAAAGATAAAAAGAAAAATAGCCTGAGACGGAGGGACCTGTTGGAGACCAAGGGGCATCCCCAAGGCTGAGTCCTTCCTGCCTCTGCAGGTGGAGACACAGGTGAAGATCAGGAGACCACAGGGGAGTCCCAGCCTGGCGAGGGCAGGAGGGGACTGTAGAGGTTGTCAGGCCAGCAGAGGACTTAATGAATTCACCTGTCCCTTTCAGGCCAGGAGTTGTAACCAAGAGCTCAAGGGCAGCGGCACTTACCCTCTGTAGGGACCCAGCCTGTGCTGGGCACTTTGTGAGAGTTGCAATTCCATCCCCCAACTCACTCTGTCCCGTAGGATCACCAAGATTCAGATGCCTGGGTTCAAATCCTGCCTCTGGCCAATTGGAGCTAAAACTCTGTGTGCCTCAGTTTCCTCCTGTGTCAAGTGCAGCTATATCCAGGCAGGGAGGCTCTCGGCGCTCTCCCCCAGCGTCAGGTCCAGAGGAGGCTGAGGGAGAACTCCTCACCTGGCAAAGCCTGTGTGTTCCGCAGAGAGGCTCGCTGGGCTGCCTTGCACACAGGCCACACCCCACACGCTCTCAGGACTTCTCGTGCTCACGGGCCGATGGAGTGGGGGTGTGGGGACTCTCAGTGCCTGTATCCAGGAACCCCTGTCCTGGAAATCAGCCTGGGGCACCTCCAGCTCCTGCCAAGATGTTTGTCTCCAGTGAGCTGGATCTCACCCAAGGGCCTCGATGTTCTTCCCTGGGTGGGCTCAGTTTAGCAGAACCAGCCTGTGC
>JAPYYA010004976.1:0-11236 GCA_028533165.1 Leontopithecus rosalia | reverse complement strand
ATATATATATATAATATAACAGATATATATATATATATATATATATATATATATATATATATATATCTGTTTTGGTATTAGTACCATGCTGTTTTGACTACTGCAGCCTTGTCGTATAGTTTGAAGTCAAGTAGCATGATGCCTCCAGCTTTGTTCTTTTTGCTTAGGATTGTCTTGGCCATGCCAGCTCTCTTTTGATTCCATATGAATTTTAAGGTGTTTTTTTTCCAGTTCTGTGAAGAAGATCATTGGTAGCTTGATGGGGATAGCATTGAATCTATAAATTACTTTTGGCAGTATGGCCATTTTCATAATATTGAATCTTCCTAACCATGAGCATGGAATGTTTCTCCATTTGTTTGCATCCTCTCTTATTTCCTTGAGAAGTAGTTTGTAATTCTCCTTGAAGAAGTCCTTTACATCCTTTGTTAGTTGTATTCCTAGGTATTTTATTCTCTTTATAGCAACTGTGAATGGGAGTTTGCTCTTGATTTGGCTCTCTGTTAGTCTGTTATTGGTGGATAGGAATGCTTGTGATTTTTGCACATTGATTTTGTATCCTGAGACTTTGCTGAAGTTGCTTATCAGTTTCAGGAGATTTGGGGCAGAGACAATGGGGTCTTGTAAATATACAATCATGCCATCTGTAAATAGAGACAATTTGACTTCCTCTTTTCCTAATTCAACACCCTTTTTTTTTCTTTTTCTTGCCTGATTGCTCTGGCTAGAACCTCCAATACTATACTGAATAGGAGTGGTGAGAAAGTACATCCTTGTCTAGTGCCAGGTTTCAAAGGGAATGCTTCCAGTTTTTGCCTATTCAGTAAGTTATTGGCTGTGGGTTTATCATAAAAAGCTTTTATTATTTTGAGATATGTTCCATTGATACCTAGTGTATTGAGAGTCCTTAGCATAAAGGGCTGTTGAATTTTGTCAAAGGCCTTGTCTGCATCTATTGGGATAATCATGTGATTTTTGTCTTTGGTTCTGTTTATGTGGTGAATTACCTTTACAGATTTGCTTATGTTGAACCAGGCTGGCATCTCTGGAATGAAGCCTATTTGATTGTGATGGATAAGTGTTTTGATGTGCTGTTGCGGTCACTTTGCCAGTATTTCATTGAAGATATTGCATCTATGTTCATCATGGATATTGGCCTGAAATTTTCTTTTTTTTGTAGAGTCTCTGCTGGATTTTGATGTCAGGATGATGTTGGTCTCATAAAATGATTTGGGAAGGATTCCCTCTTTTTGTATTGTTTGGAATAGTTTCAGAAGGAGTGGTACCAGCTGCTCTTTGTAAGTCTAGTAGAATTTGGCTGTGAACCCATCTGGACCCTAGTTATTTTCATAAATGAAAAACAATGCATTTACGTAGTCTTCTATATTTATCTGCCTATTAACCTTTACTAGAACTCTTTATTTGTTTATATAGATTTGAATTACTGTTTTCTATTTTTAAATTTCAGCCTGCAAGACTCCCCTGCAGCATTTCTTGGAGAGCAGGTTTGCTATTGACAAACTTTTTCAGGTTTTTTTTTTTAAATTGTACTTTAGGGATACATGTGCAGATCATGCAGGATTGTTGCATAGATACATACTTGGCAAGGTGATTTGTTGCTGCCATCCCCCCATCACCTATATCTGGCATTTCTTCCCATGTTATCCCTCCCCAACATACCCACCTACTGCTTCCCTCCCCTAGACTTCCACCAACAAACCCCAGTGTGTGATGCTCCCCACCCTTTGTCCATGTGTTCTCATTGTTTTTTGGACCTGTTTTGGTTAGTAGGTTATTAATTGCTGTCTCAACTTCAGCCCTTCTTATTGATCTATTCAGGGTTTCATCTTCTTCCTGGTTTAGTCTTGGGAGGGTGCAAGTGTCCAGGAATTTATCCATTTCTTTCAGATTTACTGGTTTGTGTGCATAGAGTTGTTTGTAGTAATCTCTGATGGTAGTTTGTATTTCTGTGGAATTGGTGGTGATATCCCGTTTATCACTTTTTATTGCATCTAGGATACTTCTGTCTTTTCTATTTTATTAGTCTGCCTAGTGGTCTATTTTGTTGATCTTTTCTGCCTCGTTGATCTGTCTAATATGAAAGTGGAGTGTTAAAGTCTCCCATTATTATTGTGTGGGGGTCTAATTCTCTTTGTAGATCTTTAAGAACTTGCTTTATGTATCTGGGTGCTCCTGTATTGGTTCCATATATATTTAGGATAGTTAACTGTTCTTGTTGTATTGATCCTTTTACCATTATGTAATGCCCTTCTTTGGATTGCTTTTGATCTGTGTTTAAAGTCCATTTTATAAGAGACTAGGATTGCAACTCCTGCTGTTTTTTGTTCTCCATTTGTTTAGTAAATTTTCCTCCATCTCTTTATTTTGAGCCTATGTGTGTCCTTGCATGTGAGATCTTGACTTTTTTTTTTTGAGATGCAGTCTCACACTATTGCCAGGCTGGAGTGCACTGGCATGATCCCGACTCACTGCAACTCCCATTTTCCAGTTTCAAGCAACTCTCCTGCCTCAGCCTCCTGAGTAGCTGGGACTGCAGGCACACACCACCATGCCTAGCTATTTTTTTGTATTTTTAGTATAGATGGGTGTTCACCATGTTGGCCAGGATGGTCTCGATCTCTTGTCCTCATGATCCGCCCACCTTGGCCTCCCAAAGTGCTGGGATTACAGGCTTGAGCCACCGTGGGAGGCCAGGTGTTGACTTTTTATCCAATTTGCCAGTCTGTGTCTTTTGATTAGGGCATTTAACCCTTTTACATTTAAGGTTAATGTGGTTATGTGTGAATTTGATCCTGCCATTTTGATGCTAGCTGGTTGTTTTACCCATTAGATGATGCAGTTTCTTCATTATGTTGATGGTCTTTACCTTTGGTACATTTTTGCAGTGGCTGGTACTGCTTGTTCCTTTCCATGTTTAGTGCTTCCTTCAGGAGCTCTTATAAGGCAGCCTGATGGTGACAAAATCTCTCAGCAATTGCTTGTTCATAAAGGATTTTATTTCTCCTTTGCTTCTGAAGCTTAGTTAGGCTGGATATAAACTTTTAGGTTGAAAATTTTTTCTTTAAGGAGGTTGAATTTTGGCCCCAACTCTCTTCTGGCTTGTAGGGTTTCTGCTCGGAGATCTGCTGTGAGTCTGATGGGCTTCCCTTTGTGGGCAACCCGATTTTTCTCTCTGGCTGCCCTTAGCATTTTTTCCTTCATTTTGACCCTGGTGAATCTGACAATTATGTGCCTTGGGGTTGCTCTTCTTGAGGAATATCTTTGTGGTGTTCTTTGTATTTCCTGGATTTAAATGTGGGCCTGCCTTGCTAGGTTGGGGAAGTTCTCCTGGATAATATCCTGAAGAGTGTTTTCCAGCTTGGATTCATTCACCCCATCACTTTCAGGTACACCTATCAAACATAGATTAGGTCTTTTCACATAATCCAATATTTCTTGGCTGCTTTGTTCATTTCTTTTCACTTTTCATTTCCTAATATTGCCTTCTTGTTTTATTTTATTGAGTTGATCTTCAATCTCTGATATCCTTTCTTCCACTTGGTCAGTTTGGCTTTTGAAACTTGTGTATGCTTCACGATGTTCTCATGCTGTGTTTTTCAGCTCCATCAAGTTGTTTATGTTCTTCTCTAAGCTGGTTATTCTAGTTAGCATTTCATCTAATCTTTTTTCAGAACTAACATTCTTAGCTTCTTTGCATTGGGTTAGAAGATGTTATTTTAGCTCAGAGAAGTTTGTTATTACCCACCTTCTAAGCCAGCTTCTGTCAATTCATTACACCAATTCTCCATCCAGCTTTGTACCCTTGCTGGTGAGGAGTTGTAGTCCCTTGAAGGAGGAGAGGCATTCTGGCTTTTGGTGTTTTCATCCTTTTTGTGCTGGTTTCTTCCCATCTTCGTGGATTTACCTACCTGTGGTCTTTGTAGTTGGTGACATTCGGATGGGGTCTTTGAGTGGATGTCCTTTCTGTTGATGTTGAAGCTATTTCCTTCTGCTTTTTTTAGTCAGGCCTCTCTGCTTCAGGACTGCTGGAGGTCCACTCCAGACCCTGCTTGCCTGGGAATCACCTGCAGGGGCTGCAGAACAGTAAGGGTTGCTGCCAGTTTCTTCTTCTGTTATCTTTGTCCCAGAAGGGTACCCACCAGATGTCAGCAAGAGCTCTCCTTTATGAGGTGCCTCTTTGGATATATAGGGGTCAGGGAGCTGCTTGAGGAGACAGTCTGTCCCTTGTCAGAGCTCAAGTGCTGTGCTGGGAGCTCTGTTGTTCCATTTAGAGCTGCTGGGCAGGTACATTTAAGTCTGCTGCAGTGGGACTCATAACCACCTCCTTTCCCATGTGCTCTCTTCCTGCGAAGGTGGAGATTTGTTTATAAGTCCCTGACATGCTGCTGCCTTTTTTCAGAGATGCCCTGCCCAGCAAGGAGGAAGTTTAGTTACAGTCTACCAGCAGAGCCATTGCTGAGCTGCCACAGGCTCTGCCCAGCTGCTATGTAAACTTCTTCATGGCTTTGTTTACAGAGGTACAGTTAGAACTACCTTGGTAATGGTGGTCTGCCTCAATAATGGCAGACTGCCTCGATAATGGCAGACTGCCCCAGTAATGACAGAATGCCTTGGTAATGGTGGACTGCCTCGGTAATGGTGGACTTCCTTGGTAATGGTGGACTGCCTTGGTAATGGTGGACTGCCTTGGTAATGGCTGATGACCTTCCCCCTACAGAGCTTGACTGTCCTGGGTAAAGCTCAAATTGCTGTGCTTGCTGTGAAACTCTCAAGTGAGAGTGTTTCAGATTGCTGGTCTTTGTGGGGGTGGGACTCGCTGTGCTAGATCACCTGGCTCCCTGCTTTTGGCCCCCTATTTTTCAGTTGAATGGGTGGCTCTGTCTCCCAGGCATTCCAGGCACCAGTTGAAACAGCTGCCCACTTTTGTGTGAGTTTTTGTGCAGAAACCTCTGGCACCAGTTGAAACAGCCATGCTGGAAACTCATGGCGCTTTTCAGCATAGGAATCTCTTGGTCTGTGAGTGGTAAACACTACAGGGGATGTGCAGTATCTAAACTGGAGCACTGGAGTGCTGGGGTGGCTGGAAAAGCCCCTGATGGCCTCTGTTGGGTAGGGAGGGGGTCCTCCAGGGATTGCACTTCCTGAGTGAGGCAGTGCCCTACCCTGCCTAGGCTTGCCCTTCTTGGGATACACCCACTGTGCAACCAGTCCCTTTGAGATGCACCTGGTACCTCATTTGAAAATGCAGAAATCACTTGCCCCCTGTGTAGCTCTCACTGGGAATTGCAATCCAGAGCTGTTCCTATTTGCCCATCTTGCTTTGTCTTGGGTGTATGTTTTAAAAATATAATTTTGCTAGATCTAGAAATTTTAGTGGACTGCATTTTTCTTTTAGCACTTTGACTACGTAAACCTACTGCCTTCTGTCTTACAAGGTTTCTAGGCATTTTTCTCATGATACTTTGAAGGGTTTTTTCTCTTTATATTTGACTGTTGACAATTTGGCTATGACATTTCAAGGACTAGATCTCTGAGTTTATTTAACTTAGAGTTTATTGTACTTGATTTGTTCTACTTAGAATTTGAATGTATAGATTAATATTCTTCATCAAATTTGAGAAGCTTTTGATGTTGTTATCAAGTATTCTTTCTGACTCTTCATCTTCCTATCATATTACTAGAATTCCTATTATGCATACACTGATATGCTTGATGGTGACCCAAAGGCTCTGAAGCTCTGTTTATCTCTCTTCAATCTGTATTCTTTATGTTCCTCAGACTGTATAACCTCTATTGACAGATCTTTCAGTTCACAAGTTTTTTTTTTCCTGCTGGTTCAAATCTGTTGCTCACTCCATCTAGTGAAGTTTTCATTTCAGTTATTTACTTTCCCCCTCTAAATTTTCTATTTGGTTTGTTTTTGTATATGTAACTTCTGTCTCTTTACCACTATTTTCCATTTAGTGAGATGTTATTGTCACACTTTTCTTTAATTCTTTAGTTATTCTTTATCTACTAATCTGAGACCCCTTAAGGACATTTTCTTGAGACCCCTTAAGGACGTTTTCTGTTGACTGCTTTCTTACTGCTAATATGGCAAAATTATGTTTCCTCTCATATCTCAAACTTTTTTATTGGAAACTGAACATTTTAAAAAATATATTGTGACAACACTGGCATTAGATTCCTTCACAAATATGCACACACCTAAGGTCTGTTCCTATTGATGATTTTATTTTTCTTGTTGTAGCTTAGTTGTTACCTACTTTCCTATACTAAGTCTGTAGGTTCTATATATTGAAATATGTGGCAGGTGAATTATCTTCTTATCCCTTTTTGTTGTTGTTGTTCTTTAAGGCTTTATTCTTTTTTTCTTTACTTTTAAGTTCTGGGGTACATGTGCAAATCATGCAGGATTGTTACATAGGTATACACATACCATGGTGGTTTGCTGCATCCATCCCCTCATCACCTTCATTAGGTATTTCTCCTAACATTATCCCTTCTCAATCTTTGCACATCCTGCTACCTCCCCTAGTCGCCCACCCCCAATAGGCCCCAGTTTGTGATGTTCCCCTCCCTGTGTCCATGTGTTCTCATTGTTCAACACCCGCTTATGAGTGAGAACATGCAGTGTCTGGTTTTATGTTCTTGTGCCAGTTTGCTGAGAATGATGGTGTCTAGATTCATCCATCTTCTCACAAAGGACATGAACTCATCCTTTTTTATGGCTGCATAGTATTCCATGTATATGTGCTACATTTTCTTTATCCAGCCTGTCACTGATGGGCATTTGGGTTGGTTCCAAGTCTTTGCTATTGTAAACAGTGCCACAATGAACATACGTGTGCGTGTGTCTTTACAATAGAATGATTTATAATCCTTTGGATATATACCCAGTAATGGGATTGCTGGGTCAAATGAAATTTCTATTCCTAGGTCCTTGAAATAGACAGGACACCATGCTGTCTTCCACAATGGTTGAACTAATTTACACTCCCACCAACAGTGTAAAAGCATTCCTATTTCTCCACATCCTTTTTAATATCTGTTGTCTCCAGAGTTTTTAATGATCGCCATTCTAACTGGTGTGAGATGGTATCTCAATGTGGTTTTGATTTGCATTTCTCTAATGACCAGTGATGATGAGTAGTTTTTCATATGTTCATTGGCTGCATAAATGTCTTCATTTGAAAAGTGTCTGTTCATACCTTTTGCCCACTTTTTGATGGGGTTGTTCATTTTTTCCTTTAAATTTGTTTTAGTTCTTACACCTTCCTTCCTACCCTTTAAAAAATATATATACTTTTTCTTATTTTTAACACTAGCTTCTTATGAGTCACAGTTGGATGACTATAATTTAGGGATCAACCAATGATTGGTTGGAAGACTTCCTTTGGTGTTGTCTATATGTTTCTTACCCTTTGCCAGTAGATGTGTATGGGAATGCATGCCTGAAAACTTCAGGCAGTTTACAAGACAGTCTTAGCTTTCACATCCTGTTGAGCATAACCTCAGTCAGCCAGAGGTGATGACTGGGACCTGCTCCTTTTCAGTGTCTTTCCTAGACATGCCCCAACTCATACCCACACATCTCTGACTATGCATGCAGCCTTTTAAATCACAAGGAATATTTCAGAGTGCTTCACACTTCCTTGTTATTTTCTAAGTTTCCTTTAAAAAGTCCTTCCAGGGCTTTCTTGCTCTTAACTGAAATCACAGGTTTATACAGCTGAGATGTTGCCAGCAGTTTGCTATTATTTTGTTAGTGACCAATAAGATTAAAAATTTAGACAAAATTAGAAAATGTCTAAAAAAGCAAAACTTTTTATGACATATTCAAATAAAAATAGAAAACCTGAGTAGTACTATTATGATTAAAGTAAGTAAACACACATTTAAAACTTTCTCAAAACAAAAACTCTGGTTCCAGAGAGCAATGGCAATGAATTCTTCAAATTTTTAAGGAAGAAATAAGGACAATGTCATACAAAGTCTTCTGAAGAATAGCAAAAGGAATCAGAACCTTGACAACAAAACCTGAAACATTACAAGAAAGGAAACTAAGATCAATTTCACTCATTAACATAGCTACAAAATTCTAAACAACAAATTAGCAAATCAAATCAAGCAGAAAATAGAAAGAGTAAACCATTGAGATATATTGAAATGATTCCAAAAGCAAGGTAATTTTAATATTGAGAGTCAATATAATTCATCAAATCAAAAAATAAATGGAGAAATTCATAAAATTAAATCAATATGTTCAGAAAACATTTTTATAATATACCTATGATAAAAATATTTCAGCAAACTAGGAATAGAAAGTGACAAATTAATCTACTAAAAATATGTCAGCAAAACACATTCAATATCCAAATTTTGAGAGATTTCCCTCTGAGATGGAATATGTTTAAGGTTATCTACCAACAATATTATATACAAGTCTTAAACAGTGGAATAATGGAAGGAACAGATATGAAATTATATGAATGAAAATATCTTTTACACTTTTAAATTTTTAAAACTCGTGTAAAATATCTTTTACACGAGTTTTAAAAATTTGACTATGGTATAACTAGATCTATCTCTTTGATTTTGTTCTACATAGAGTTTGTTCTTAGAGATTGAATCTGTAGAATTCATATTAAACCTGTGAAATTAAATCTGAAATTATTTACAAGAAGTATAACTATGTACTGGAAAACTCAAATGAACCTATAAATAATGTACTAGAATTAATAAGTATGTTTAGTAAGGTTGCTCTGCCTAGGAACCTGGCTACAAATATAAAAATATAAAAGCAAAAATGACAGATTTGAAAACATTCTTCATACCAGCAACAAATAATACCAAAATGTGAAAAGGTACCTATTCCTTTTTCCTTTCTTTTCCTTCCTAGACAATTCAGCACTAAAGCTGTTACATAGGATAGAGCAATGTTGCTGCCTGCTTGGGGAAGGAGTGGCTTGGTGTGGAATCTGGAAACCAGAGCAGCAGGAGGAAGTAATAGACCACATGGAAAGAATCAACCATGTGGCCTCAGGCCTATGCAGAGGAGGAGGTCTGGTGGGTGGCTTAGAGTACAAGCAGTGTGCAGAGGGGGTCCGAGCATTGGGGTGACACATAGTGGGGTGTCAGAGCCCTGGGGTAGTAAACAGGTTGAGCAGAGAATCCAGGAAAGCAGATGGGCTGGCCCATGGGGTCTGAGCCTACAGGGACTCTAAATAGGATGAGGAAGGTGCCCATCCAACAGTAAAGGGTGCTGGGCATAATGGGATATTAGTTACAGCTGGGGATGAACCAAATAAGTAAATAAATTCAAAACAATAACAATGGGCTTTGTAATGTCACAAAATGAATTAACAAATATGGAAAAAGAGAAGAAAGCTACAATAACACTGTCATGTTGGATCAGAATTAGAAACATCAGTGCGTACTATTTCAATCTATGAAGATGGAGATGTGTGCACACACATATATACATACATGCATATATACACTTCTATATATTGCCTAACTTTGTCCATTGCAGACCTAGGAGTGGCCGTATTCCTAGTGGTGCAGAGATGTCACATTTTTAATACTATTATTTACAAAAAGGAATGATGGAGGCTTGGATAAAGGGCTAATTCTTAGGTCGGTGCAGGAGAAATAAAAAATGTGCAAGAGATATCTTGGTATGTATTCTTGAAAGCAAAAACAGCGGGGGGATGGGGGAAGATGGCGCTCTAGCAGCAACTCACGATTGCAGCTCTCAGTCAAGATTCAGAGGGTGAGTTCACACGGCATTTCCAAACAGATCTTTATAGCCCACAGAATGGGAAAAGCCCAGGTGTAAGAGGGACGCAGGACACAAGCACAGTGGTATCCACTGGCATGGCCAGGCAACCGGTGCTGCAGCGCAGCAGCATGGCACACAAAACACACGGGTCTGGGCACCCTGTTCAACCGGCAATTTGAGACTTGGGAGGGCAGATTGCCATGTTCATCTGATTGAATGGGTTTTGGACAGTGAACCAGACCAGGAGATTTCTGGGAGGTGAATTGTGAACCAGCGCAACGGGTCGCTGCATGGGAAATCACACAGATCCTGGTGCCCTTTCGGCCGGCGGCTGAGGCACCTGGGAGAGAGTGAACCCTACATCTTAAAAAAAAAAAAAAAAGCAAAAAGGCTCGGAGGCAGGGAGCCAAGTGATCAGGCTCGACAGGTCCCACCCCCACAGGGACAAGCAATATGGTGATTCAGAATGCCTGGGGTTGAGAGTTCCACTGCAGAAACAGCTGAACACATGACTGTGCAGCTCGGTGGGGAGGGGCGTCCACCATTGCTGAGCGTTTCTGCCCCTACTGAGGTACCCGACCACTGCTGATGCAGTCAGCCATTGCCAAGGCAACCTGCAATAACAGAGAGACTCTGCCAACAGGGCAGAGCCCACATCAGCAGGGCAGAGCCTACATCAGCAGGGCGGAGCCCAAAACAGTAGTATGGAGCCCACAGCAAAAGGGCGGACCTCACGCCAGCAGGGTGGAGCCTCGGCAGCCAAATAGTGACTAGACTGCCTCCTAGCTGGGCAGAACAGCGCAACGAATACTCACAAATAAAGACCTAACTCCCCGAGACAGAGCATCTGAGGAAAAAAAGCAGTTTCATGAGTTCTGCCACAACAGACTTAAATGTACTTGCCTAGCAACACTGAATGAACAACAGAGTTCACATATCAGCACTTGAGCTCCTATAAAGTACATATTGTCTCTTCAAGCAGCTCCCTGACCCCTGTATACCCAAAGAATCACCTCAAAAAGGACTGATCAGACTGACATTTGGTGGGCATCATTCTGGGACAAAGATAAAAGAAGAAACTGATAGCATCCCTTACTGTTCTGCAGCTGCTACAGGTGTACCCCAGGCAAGCAGGGCCCGGAGTGCACCTCAGCAGTCTTACAGCAGAGGGGCTAGATTGTTAGAAGGAAAACTAAGAAACAGAAATACTTCATCATTAACAATCTGGACCTCTACTCAGAGACCCAATCGAAAAATCAGCAATTACTCAGACGACAGGTGGATAAATCCACAAAGATGGGAAGAAACCAGTGCAAAAAGGAGGAAAACACCCGAAACCAGAACACCTCACTGCCTACAAAAGACCAAAACTCCTCACCAGCAAAAGAACAAAGCTGGACGGAGAATGAGAGTGATGAAATGACGGAATCA
>JAPYYA010004975.1:0-11236 GCA_028533165.1 Leontopithecus rosalia | reverse complement strand
TTTAGCTTTTTATTCTGCTATCTGTTGAATCACATTTATTGACTTTGATAGGATGAATCAGCCTTGCATCCTAGAAATAAAGCCTAATTGAATATGTCTATTTTCACTAATTTAAAAGGATTTTTTGATTTCTGTCTTAATTTTATTGTTCACCCAAAGGTTATTCAAAAGCAAGTTATTAAATTCCATGTTTTGTATAGTTTTGAGATATCTTGACATTGATTTTTATTTTTATTACACTTGGTATGATTTCAATGTTTTTTAAGTAATTGAGACTTCATTTATGGCCAAGCATGTGGCCAATCTTAGAATATGATCCATGTATGAATAAAAATATATATATTTTCTCTCTTGTTGGATGAAGTACTCTATAGATGTCTATTAAGTCCAATTGGTCACATGCCACATTTAAGTTCAGAATTTCTTTGTCTTCTGCCTGGATGATCAAATAGTGGGGTATTGAAGTCCCCCACTATTGTCATTCAGGGTCTAAGTACTTTTGTAAGTTAAGAAGAACTTGTTTTATGAATCTGGATCTTCTATGTTGGGTTTTATGTTTAGGACAGTTAAAAAAAAAAAAAAAAGACAAAAACAAACTAAAAGTATTCCCTTCATCTTTCAATATTGTCACCTGCTGGTGATCTAGGTGATTTCCTAGTCATTAGGCTGCTCTGAGATTTAGGAAGCTCCAGGGAACAGAAAATCTGGGATTGTAAGAAAGTAAAGTCAGGGAGTAGGCAGATCCTTACCTTTCACCCTACAGGTGCATGAATTCTTGAACTGCAGGAGACAGAAACAGAAAAGTCCAAATTCTGCCCCAGTCTCAGGCAAACTGCTAAGTCTTGTAACTGTGTAGTTTCTGAGACCTGACATTCCTTACTAGCCACTGTGCCAATATATCAGATTCTCAGACAGTACCTGTTTAGGATGAAGCCCTTTCATATATATACTTTATGTAATTTTAATAATACAATTAGGTAATATCTACCCAAACTTCAAAATGGAATTAGAAGGAATTAGAAGCAGAGGCTTCTAACTCCAAGGTAAATTATTGTCCCCTGGGCCATAGCTACATCCTCCCATTCTTTATTCCTTCCAGTTCCCTCACCTCCCACCCTGCAATCCAAAACCACTATCTTTAGGAAACTCTCCACATGTGGACACACACAATTTCACAGCCCCAATGAAGTATAGAATTATGCTAAGAACAGAGACAGTGCAAAGTATTATACAATAGGCAATTCAAGTGACAATGGATTTCAGAACCAGAATGCCTGGCTCACATCCTCATTTCTCCACTTAACTGAGTGATCTGAGTAATCTTGGTCAAGTCCCTTACCCTTCTATGTTTAAATTTCCTTACCAAGTCCCTTACTCTTCTATGTTTAAATTTCCTTATCTGTCAAATGGAGATAATAGCAGTACCTGCTTCATGACGTTGTCGTGAGGATCACATAAGTTAATGTACAAGAAACACTTAGACGAATAGATGGGTGCTTGTTACCTGACACAAACTCTAAGTGCTAGTTCACATTACCAAATCAGCAAATCAATTTTCTAATTCAAGAATCGCAGGCATTGCAACCACTCAGCCACAAAGGAGAAATAAAGTGATATTTACGCCATTCTGAGACAGTGTTACATTCCCAGGAAGGGTCTTCTTCATTTTTCTCATTTTGTACATCTCCCGACAATTTACAAAAATACGCTTTAAAAAATCTCTATGGTATAGTTCAGAGTTGAGTCAGAATAAGCAATTTCGACCATGAATTCAGATATCTTAAGCCTACCAGCTAATGCTAGCTCATACCTGAAAACCTTTCACATACCCAATAATGATAATTTAAATATCTTAAATTCATCAGTGTAGATATCCAAATCCTTTTGACACAGAACTTTTTCACATTGAACTTTCATCTCACCACAGAGAAGATCAACCACTATGAGACACACGATCTACAGATTATGTGGCCAACTTTCTTCATATTGGTGGCACAAGCCAGGCACTGTGCTGACCCTAAGAAATACATCAGAAAGCTATACAAACAGCCCCTTACCTCACAGAACTGAAAACCTAGAGTAGTATGTGCTCTCCAACAGTTAACTGAATATGACTATTTCAACTTAAAATTGATTAAAATTAAGTACTAGTAAGAGTAAAAATGTATTTCTTCAGTCATGCTAGCCACATTTCAAGTGTTTCATAGTCATGTGCTTAGTGGCTACTGTACTGGACAACAGAGATATATAATATTTCCAGTGTTATGAAAAGTTCTATTGTATACTGCTGACCTAGAGAAAGATAGAAATAAGTAGGCCAGGCGCGGTGGTTCACACCTGTAATCCCAGCACTTTGGGAGGCCGAGGCAGGTGAATCACGTGGTCAAGAGATGGAGACCATTCTGGCCAACATGGTGAAACCCCGTCTCTACTAAAAAAATGCAAAAATTAGCTGGGCATGGTGGCATGCGCCTGTGGTCCCAACTACTTGGGACGCTGAGGCAGGAGAATTGCTTGAACCCAGGAGGTGGAGATTGCAGTGAGCCGAGATTGCACCACTGTACTCTAGCCTGGTGCCTGGTGACAGAGCAAGACTCTGTCTCAAAAAAAAAAGTACACAGGCAATGAGAATGCAGTGTGAAAATGCGATGATGGAAAAACGCAGGACACTAAAAAATCTGTAAGGTCAGACTTGGTAGGAGATAGGGATTAGAGAAAAATTCCCAGAGTTAGTGGCATCTAAGCTGAGACTGTTTAACACACATCCTCTAAGCGCGTGCCATACTCCACATGTACCAAGTGCTGGAGATACAGAAAAGCACGTACTATAAACGAAGTTTCTTTCTCATAGAGCTTCAGTGGAGGAAGATAATAAAGGAACACACTCCTGAGAAAATTTCTGGTGACGATGAGTGCTATGGAGAAAAAAACGGGATGAGCACTAGAGGCTACTTCAATCCACTGAAAAGCAGGCCTCAGTTGCATCTGAGAGTCTTAAAAACACAGTGGCACAAGCTTCAGGGTTGTGTGATTTTTTTTTTTCCCATCAGTGCTCAGTCACCCTGGAGAAAGTTCAAGGAAGTCAGACTGTTGGGGTCCTATAACAGGAGGAGGGTGGGTCCACAGAATCAAGGATATGGCAAGGGTTATTAACACTCTCAACCATGAAATCCAAGCTTAACAGAAAAGGCAGTGAAGACAGGTGGACTGATTCACACTGAGAAAAGAGACTGCAGGTCTGAATGGGGCAGGAGGAGACAAAGGGCAGGGACAACTGTCCCCAGGATGGAAAGGACAGTCAGAGGGCAAGGTAGGCAATGGTTAGAGAGCAAAATGTTCAAATTTTATTGCTCAGAGAAAAAAATTCCCAGGAGTGGCCATAGAACTGGGTGAATGAAATAGACTAGAGGTGAGAGCAACACGGGTGAAAACGCATAGATGTGACATTCTGACTTGCCCCATCATGCACAACTCAGGACGCATCCCACAAGGTCATGACAGACCTGCTTTATTTTTCCTCCCAAAAGCTACTAGACCTATCACATCACTCTGTGTCCATTTCAGGAAATGACTTTTCTTTTTTCAAGTCACCTTCTTGGATTAAAAGCAGGAACATAATGACACCTGCTAATGGGCTGGTGCCTGCTCAGATCAGCAACCAAGTCCCCAGACTTCCCAGCTGGAATTGATTCTCCTTGGTAGAGGATGCCCTGTGGCTCTAGAATCCTCCCAGGTTCCCAGCAAAAGCCAGAGGATCACTTAATCTTAGCCTTCAGGCCTAACCTTTCCTCTCAAAACAAGATCAGTCTAAGACAAGAGAGATTTTGAAGAGCAGCAAGGAAATCCCCTGGCCTCAAATAATACCTCCACCTGTGTTTACGTTTGCACCCTGGCCTTAATAACTGCCTTCTTTGGCTTTACAAAAATGAAAGCAAAATGTCATTCTTACTCCCAGCCTTATCCTCTCATTTTAGCTTCTACCATGGAATTGTCTGTGCTTCAGCCGAGGCTCCATGGCCTGCAATAAAATTAACGCTGACAGCATGCCCACGGTAAGTGAACTGGCAGATAAAACCTGGCAAAAATCATCATGCGAAGGAAACTTTACAGAAATGTGATCTGTCCTTTCTCTACCTTATAATGCCTAGGGCATTCCTTCTCACCCTTCCACACCTTGCTCTTTTGACTCTCCATGTTAATGAAAACTTTCTCAACCCTTAGCCACCTTCACCTATAAAACACTCTCTTCTATATGACACCACTATTTCTCTCTATTGCAACTTTAAAAAAATCTGTCTGGCTCCCTTATGAAACCATTTGTGTTTTTTTAAGCAAGGGATTTTTTTTAAGTTCACCTTTATTTTTCTGGTACTCCTGTAATATTTAGTACATCAAACGCATGTAATGAATATTTTTGGGGGAAAAGAAGAAAAGGCAGGACAAAGGCAAAGAGGGAGGAAGGAAAGAAGCAGTGCATGAAATCAGGAAACAGAGAAAGAATGGGTCAGTTGGAGAGAAATGATGAAATTCTAGATGTTCCTATTATAAAACGTGGAGGCAGGAATAAGTAGTGGCCATCAAACCTGTTCTGAACCTAAGCCTGCATTAGTGTCTAGGGCCTAGAAAGTCTGTAACAGTTTTTACAACAGTTGAATCTGGATTCCTATGCTGTTTGTCTTACATTTTACCTGTAGAGGGAAGCAAAACTTAGTGAAGAGGAGGCTAAAGTCAAAGACCTGGTTCTTGGCTGTGTGGCTAGTTGGTCCTGTGACCTCAAATAAACCAGTTAAACTCTCTGAATCTCCGTGTCAGCAGGCTAGTCATATCTGTTCTACATCCTTTTGGGGAATTTCAAGTGAGCTAACGGAAGTGAAAAATCTTTGTAAAATCACTGAGGATGGATGATCTGTCACTGGATTTACACCTATATCGCTCCCAGATCTACCATCCCCAAGGCTAAAGTGTAGATTCAGATGACCCAGGCGGTCTCAGCTACATAAAGGACAAGACGTACACCTTGCTTTCATCATAGATAAGTTAGACAACATCACATATACTCAAATGATATGGTTTGGCTGTGTCCCCATCCAAGACTCGCCTTGAATTGTAATAACCTCCACGTGTTGTGGGAGGGACTTGGTGGGAGGTAATCAGATCATGGGGGCAGTTTCCCCATGCTGTCCCCATGATAGCGAGTGGGTTCCTATGAGATCTGATGGTTTTATGTGTCTGGCGTTTCCCCTTCTGGCCCTCATTCTCTCTCCTACTGCCCTGTGAAGAGGTGCCTTCTGCCTAGATTGTAAATTTCCTGAGGCCTCCCCAGCCATGCAGAACTATTAGTCAATTAAACCTCTTTTCTTTATATTGTACTCAATCTTGAGTATTTCTTCATAGCACTGTTAGAATGAACTAATGCAGTAAATTAGTACTGAGACAGTGGGGCACTGCTGTAAAGATACCCGAAAATGTAGAAGTGACTTTGGATCTGGGTAACAGGCAGAGGTTGGAACAGTTTGGAGGGCTCAGAAGAAGACAAGAAGATGTGGAAAAGTTTGAAACTTGCTAGAGACTTGTTGAATGTTTTTGACCAAAATGCTGATAGTGATATGGACAATAAAGTCCAGGCTGAGGTGGGCTCAAATGGACATGACGAACTTCTTGGGAACTGGAGCAAATGTCACTCTTGCTATGCTTCAGCAAAGAAACTGGTGGCATTTTGCCCCTGCCCTAGATACCTGTGGAACTTTGAACTTAAGATAGATAATTTAGGGTATCTGGTGGAAGAAATTTCTAAGTGGCAAAGGGACCATGAGGAAGCAGAGGATAAAAGTTTGGAAATTTTGCAGCCTGACCATGTTGTAGAAAGAAAGACCCATTTTCTGGGGAGAAATTCAAGCCAGCTGCAGAAATTTGCTTAAGTAATGAGAAGGCAAATGTGAATCACCAAGAAAATAGAAAAACGGTTTCCAGGGCATGTCAGAGACCTACACAGAAGTTCCCCCCCACCCCCCATCACAGGCTCAGTGGCCTAGGAGGGAAAAGTCACTTCCTGGGCTGGGACCAGGTGCCTCCTTCTCTATGCAGTCTTGGGAAATAGTGCACTGCATCACAGCTGCTTTGGCTCCTGCCTTGGCTAAAAGGGGCCAATGTACAGCTCAGTCCATTGCTTCAGAGGTTGCAAGTTCCAAGTCTTGGCAGCTTACATGTGGTGTTGGGCCTGTGGGTATGCAGAAGAAAATAATTGAGGTTTGGGAACCTCCGCCTAGATTTCAGAGGATATGTGGAAATGCCTGGAGGTCCAGGCACAGGTGTGCTGCAGGGGCAGAGCCCTCATGGAAAACCTCTGCTAGGGCAGTGTGGAAGGGAAATATGGGATAGGAGCCCCCACACAGAATCCCCACTGGGGCACTGCCTAGTGGAGCTATGAGAAGAGGGCCACCGTCCTCCAGAGCTCAGAATAATGGATCCACAAACAGCTTGTATTGTGTGCCTAGAAAAGCAGCAGACACTCAACACCAGCCCATGAAAGCAGCCAGGAGAGCTGTACCCTACAAAGCCACCGGGGCAGAGCTGCCCAAAGCCGTAGGAGCCCACCTCTTGCATCAGCATGCCCTGGATGTGAGACATGAGGTCAAAGGAGATCATTCTAGAGCTTTAAGATTTGACTGCCCCACTGGATTTCCATCTTGCATGGAGCCAATAGCTCCTTCATTTTGGTCAATTTCTCGCATTTGAAGTGGGTATACTTGCTCAGTGCCTGTACCCCCATTGTATCTAAGAAGTAGCTAACTTGCTTTTAGTTTTACAGCCTCATAGGGAGAAGGGACTTGCCTTGTCTCAGATGAGACTTTGGACTTGGACTTTTGTGTTAATGCTGAAATGAGTTAAGACTTTTGGGGACTACTGGAAGGGCATGATTGTGTTTTGATTGTGAAGACATGAAATTCGGGAGGGGCCAGAGGTGGGATGCTATAGTTTGCCTCTGTGTCCCCACCCAAATCTCACTTTAAATTGTAATAATTCCCACGTGTTGTGGGATGCACTGGGTAAGAGCTAATTGGATCATGGGAGTGGTTCCTCCATGCTGTTCCCATTCTAGTGAGTAAGTTCTCATGAAATCTAGTGGGCTTATATTCTTCTGGCATTTCCCCTGCTGTCACTCATTGTCTCTCCTGCCACCCTGTAAAGAAGTACCTTCCCTTGATTGTAAGTTTTCTGAGGCTTCCCCAGCCATGCAGAACTGTGAGTAATTAAACCACTTTCCATTATAAATTATCCAGTCTTGGGTATTTCTTCATAGCAGTGTGAGAGCAGGCCAATACATCATAATTTCCAAAATTCTCACATTTTTGTTTCTGCATCTACTATGTTGGTATGGGTTCCACAATATTCCTCAGCTTAATGTTTATCTCAGGAAGATAGTCAGTCACAGCAGCAAAACCTGCTTTAGGTCAATCTGAAGAGAGAGCCATTTCCTCTTTCCACTCACCAAAGGAAGAATTAGAGCAAGGGCAGATGGAGGAAGATTTTGTAGTCCTCAACCCATTGCTTTAGGTTCTGGACCTGGCATAAATGAGCAAGGTGACTGAAATAATCATTTTCCCTATTTTTAAGGTGGTGCTTACCATTGACTAGAATATAAGAAAGAGACACTCCTGATTCTTCCCTTTTTCCACTGGCTTACACACCTCTTTCTTCTTACGTTCACTTCCATAGCCTTCCCAAATAACAACTCTGCAGTCTTAAAGGAAATTCTAGGGTTGGTATCCTCCTTTTGATTTCTGACAAATCACTTTCATCTCCCAAATTTGCCCATGCCAGCCAAAGGATAATGTAAGGGGATTTAAAAAGTAATTGCAAGAGCTATTTTGGAACCTCATTAAGTAATTGGGTTTGGCATAAATCTGTCTGGCTATCATTTTCCCCCAGGATGGGTCATCCCACATTTTCTGATCTAGTAAGCAGAAATTACAGGGAAAGCCTACACTATATTTTTGTAAGTTTTACTTTCCCCAAGTAAGTGACATGGTCTGTGTAAAGTGTACACCAGGGTATTTGAATATTAATGCTGAATATGAGGGTGCAAATATTAGAAGCTAACTGTCAGAAGATCTGAAAAGCCCATGAAAAGAAAATGGAAAGGAACTATTCCAGGGTAGGGGCAATGGAGGCAGACCCATAGTGACAAGTGGGCTTCTCCCTGATACTGAAGCATTATGGCATCGTGGCTGCAGGCATGGACTCAACCCACGCTACCCACAGCAGCAGCCATAAGCCACACATAGCTCTCAAGCATACTAAATGTGCAACTGAGGAACTGAATTTTATATTGTATTTAGTTTTAATTTAAAACTCATATTCAATTCAGTTATTGAAAATAAGTATAGCTGAAATAAATATGTAAACCTTCATTTTCAACTAAATTTTAGAAAATCTAAATACTAATGAAATATTTCTGATTAAACTTTATCATTCAAATTGAGATATGCTCTAATATTAAAATACACACCAGACTTCAAAGACATAATACAAAAAATGTGAAGTGTCTTTTAGTAATTTTTATGGTGATGACATGTTGAAGTGATAATATTTTGGATATATTGGGCTTAATCAGACATATCAAATTAACTTCATTTGTCTCTTTTTACATTTTCGAGGTAGCTACTGGAAAATTTTAAATTACACATGTGCTTCCATTATATTTCTCTTGGACAATGCCTTTCTGGAGCATGGACTACATGGGTTCAGATTCAATTTCTATCACTTTCTAGCTAGGAGATGTGCTCAAATGTGTTTTCAGGGCCTTTTAGGAGAAGTGGGCCAGTAATATAGTACCTATGATATAGCTGGTGCGAAATATAAGTAAATTACATGTGTTACAGCATGTTCCATGTACTGTTTCACCAGCCAGAACCCCCTGTAGCCAGTGGTGCCTTTGCCTGAGTGCTGCTCAGGCCTGCTGGGCTCATTCCACCCACTCAGCCTGGCAGGTTGTGCTCAGCCTGCACTACCAGCCTGGATCCCATGCCTGCCAATGGTGAGCCAGGCACAGAGCAGCAAGGAGTGTGTGAGCAAGCAAGTGCAAGGTCCAGCCACTGCATACAGGTAGGCACTCCAGCTTCTGTGGCAGGGCAGGCAGCTCCATTATAGGCACTGGGTCCATGTGAGGCTGCGGGTGGACCAGATGTACTGCAGGCAGCTTCTGCTGTGGGCACAGATGTCTGGATGGGGGGATGCAGCAGCATCCAAAAGCTCACAGACGCCAGAAGCCACAGAGCTCCAAAAAGGGTGTTACAGCCCTCACTTGGGGAGCCCCTTGGTCTGGGCCACAGCTCTTCTTTCTCATTGCCTGCAACATGGTGAGCAGGGGACATGTTTCCACCCTGTTTATGTTACAGCTCTTTCAGTCCCAGCATTCAGCAGTCCCAGTTCTTGTCTCATGTACAGAACAGTGAGGTAAGTGGACAACTGGAGAGAGCAAGCTGGAGAGGAGCTTTATTGAGTGACAGGAACATCTCTTGGGAGACCCAAAATGGATTACTCCTATACACAGGCAGGCTGTTCTAGTGAATGTCCAGCTCGTAGCAGAGAGGAGATCTGGAATGAATAGTTCTTATCTGTTGTTCCAATGAGTTGAGACCAGAATTGGGTAGCTCCTTCCCACAGCTAGTAGTCCTGATGTCAATGTGAGTCTGTGGTTTTTATGGGCTCAGAAGAGAGGAAGTGTGTGCTGATTGGTCCATGGGTGGTCATACGTGTGCCTGGAAAAAGCACCATAAGTTCTCACTCCGGGCTGCAGACTCCACCCAAAACTGACAGCCTGGCCCCCATGCTTCAGGCCATCCTTGGTTTGAAGGTGGGGCTTCACTGGGGACCCACCCATTTCTGCCCAGGAGCCTGTCTGCCTCTTGTCTCTATCAATCATGTTGTCCACAGGCACCTAGGCTGTTCATGGCCAGGTCATGATAATGCCTGGGCTCAGCTACAACTTTGCTCCACATGGGAGTAGGCGCCCAGTGGAACGAGAGGCCAGGGAGTGAGAGCCAGCACTTCTAAGACTGTAGGGTGTGGGGGCTTCCAAGCCCCCAAGAGCATATCAGTGCTGAATCCAGAGCTGCAGGTGGGTGGCTGCAGTCATGCCTAGGGAGCGCAAGTTTCCCACTCCACCAACTCAGAAGCGGGCAAGGCTTCTGTGGGTTCCTAGCTCCCACAGGCTCTGTGGAGTGCATAGCTCCAGCTGTGCCTCCCTTGCTACAGCCAGCATCTACACAATGGCTGCTCTAGACAGGCCTCCACTGCAATCACATGTAAGCATGTAATTCATGAACAGCTCACGTCACATGGTGTGCTGAATATATGTTACCTATTATTATGTGTATAGCTGTCATGGTTGTGGGAACATCAGGGAACCAGAAGAGGACTGTGAAGTGTCTGAGAGAAAAAAAATTCTTTCTTCTGAAAACCTCATAGAAAATATCCATTCATCTGGAGTTAATTTTAGTGTAAGATGACAGGTAGGGGTCTGGTTTCTGCTTTTGCACATTGCACCCCAGTGTGTGATGCTCCCCTCCCTGTGCCCATGTGTTCTCATTGTTGAAAACCCGCCTATGACTGAGAACATGTAGAGTTTGATTTTCTGTTCTTGCGTCAGTTCGCTGAGAATGATGTTCTCCAGGTTCATCCATGTCCCTACAAAAAACACGAACTCATCTTTTTGATGGCTACATAATATTCCATGGTGCATATGTGCCACATTTTCTCTGTCCATTCTATCATCGATGGGCATTTGGGTTAATTCCAGTTCTTTGATACTGTAAATGGTGCTGCAATGAACATTTGTGTGCATTTTTCCTTATACTAGAATGATTTATAACCCTTTGGATAAATACCCAGTAATGGGATTCCTGGGTCAAAAGGAATTTCTATTTCTAGGTCCTTGAGGGATTGACACAGTGCTTCCACAACGGCTGAACTAATTTACACTCCCATCAACAGTGTAAAAGTGTTCCTATTTCTCCACATCTTCTCCAGCCTCTGCTCTTTCCAGATTTTTTAATGATCGCCATTCTACCTGGTGGGAGATGGTATCTCAATGTGATTTTGATTTGCATTTCTCTAATGACCAGTGATGATAAGCATTTTTTCATGTTTGTTGGCCTCATGTAGATCTTCTTTTGTAAAGTGTCCGTTCATATCCTTCGCCCACTTTTGAATGGGCTTGTTTTTTTTTTTTTTT
>JAPYYA010004974.1:0-11239 GCA_028533165.1 Leontopithecus rosalia | reverse complement strand
ATGTGGAGAAATAGGAACACTTTTACATTGCTGGTGGGAGTGTAAATTAGTTCAACCATCGTGGAAGACAGTGTGGCCATTCCTCAAGGACCTAGAAATAGAAATTCCATTTGACCCAGCAATCCCATTACTGGGTATATATCCAAAGGACTATAAATCGTTCTCCCATAAGGACACATGCAAACGAATGTTCATTGCAGCACTGTTTACGATAGCAAAGACCTGGAACCAACCCAAATGCCCATCGATGATAGACTGGACTGGGAAAATGTGGCACATATACACCATGGAATATTATGCAGCAATCAAAAACGATGAGTTCGTGTCCTTTGTAGGGACATGGATGAATCTGGAGAATATCATTCTCAGCAAACTGACACAAGAACAGAAAATGAAATACCGCATGTTCTCACTCATAGGTGGGTGATGAACAATGAGAAGACATGGACACAGGGAGGGGACACTATACACTGGGGTCTATTGGGGGGAACAGGGGAGGGATAGCTGGGGGGGAGCTGGGGAGGGATAGCATGGGGAAAAATGCCAGATGTGGGTGAAGGGGAGGAAGGCAGCAAATCACACTGCCATGTGTGTACCTATGCAACTATCTTGCATGTTCTGCACATGTACCCCAAAACCTAAAATGCAATAAAAAAGGCAACTATTGGTTGGAACTGCTCTGCTCCAGTGACACAAGGAACAGGTCTCCCTATTTCTGGTTGCCTCACATAGGAGGATTTGCTCCTTTGCACAGTAAGTCAGATTTCCCCAACACTCAGGTCAGAAAGTCTCTTGGTTGCACAAGGTCAGAATGCAATTGATAGGACCTCAGAACAGGTTGGAAGAAAGCAAACTACTGAAAAATACCTTGCCTCAGCAAAATATAGGGATTGGCTGATGAGGGAGAAAAGGTAACACTTAATTAAAGGATTTCTAAATGCCCATCATGGGCAAATTAGCTACTTGTTAAATTTCTCTTCTCTTTTTTCCAATTTGGTGCCTTTGCAGGAGCCGTCCTAAATGCTATTTTGTATTCTTTGCAGCAGTTGATAATTAAAAGTTATACATGTTCCTGTGGCTAGATTGAGCACCATCATAGCTCAGTCTAGAAGGAATTATGTTAGTCTGAGATACAAAAAACATAGTTTTTTTTTTTTAGCCTTCTTTTTGGAATTACTTGGAAATAATTTCAAACTTATAAAAAGTTGTAAGAATAAAAAGAGTCTAAAGAAACTCGTATGCCCTTTATTCAGATCCACCTATTCTCCACCCTTGCCCCTTTGCAAGTTTTCCACACTATGGCCCTTGATGCCAAATGGTTCAGTATGTATTTCCTAAGAATAGAGATAGTCTCTTAATAACCATAATACAGTCACTGACTAATTGGATGCAAGATGTTGGGTCCACTGTTAAGTGCAGGAGTTTTTGCAAGTCCTTTTTACAATATTTACTAATTCTTTGTCAATAATTTTGAGTTATTGTCTGGCATGCAGTTTAGTTACCTGGAAACAGTTTGATTCCTCAAGGCTTGCCTTTCAGCTTGCTCAGGCTGACTCAGACTAGAGCAGCCTTTAGTCTATGGCTAGATTGACCCACTATGGAGGTAAACTCTTCAAAGTACACACAATGCCCATATATTATGAGGATTCTTCACTCTGGCTATTGGGAAGATGAACCATTCTCAGCTCTGTGCGATCTCCAAGAACGTTTCCACCTGATTCTTTTTGAAGATTGTTTCCCTGGTTTCTTTAAACATAGTAAAATACACAGATCAGTACTAAATTGAAGATTGGAGGGAAATCCTCTGCAGGTCTCCAGAGTTCAATCTCTGGGAAGCATTATCTTCTCTGGTCTTCTTTCCTGCAAATTCTAGACATCTTGGCCTCTCCAAATATATATATACACAATACATACTCACCATTATACTAATAAGGAGCCCCTCCAAATGCTTAACTCTAGCCCCTCAACTCAGAAATGGGGGCTCTGTGTGGGTTTCCCTTCCATGCACTGTAGCCTGGAAACTTGCTCCAGGCAGTCAGCAGAGGCAACTGTAGGGCTGGCCTTATTTGTTTCCTTTCTCTTAGTGATCTCTGTCCTGTACTGCCTATTGTCCAATGTCTGAGAAACACTATTTCACGTATTTTATCTGGTTGTTTAAGGCAGGAGGGTAAATCTGTTCCTGTTATTTCATCCTACCCAGAACAATATGTTTGTCTAATCTGTCCATATTTCAATTTTGTCAGTTGACCTAATGATGTTCTTATGGTATTTTTACTTCCCCTCTATTACAGGGTATCTAGGCTCAGGTACTATATTACTTGTCATATTTTGGGGGATTTTTTAAACCTTCTTTAATCTAGAATGTCTCCACAGCCTTTCTTTGTCTTTTTGTGACATTGACATTTCAGAAGAATACTGCTCCTCCCTCTTTACCTTGTTTTAAGTCTGTGCAATGTTTCCTCATGATTAGATTCAGGTTAGACATTCTTGGTCAGAGTACAGCATAGATGATATTGTATCCTTCTGAGGATATCACATCTGGAGCTATAAGATGTCCATTTCTTCTTCACTAGTGATGTTTGTTTTGGTCCCCTGACCAAGGTGTCCAATTTTTCCATTGTATAATTACTGTTTTGCTTCTTCCCTTGCAACTAATGAGTAATCTGTGGGGACACACTTAAAGATCATGAAAATATCCTGTCCTTCATCAAAATTTTCCTAGTATTTAATATCTATTGATGATTCTTGCTTGATCCAGTCTTTCACCTGATGATTGAAAAATGATCATTTTCCAAATTCCCAATCCTCCACATTGACCAGTCATCTCTTGGCATTCTACCATAAGCAACAGCACACCCTTTTCTCTCATTTACTCATTTATCCACCTATCTATATATGTTTAATCATTGTGGATTCATGAATTCCTATTTTTCCATTGGTTTATAATTCAATGTTGATGCTGGTTGGTGAGAGGTGTTTGGGTAATGAGGGTGGATCCCTCACTAATGGCTTAGTGTGGTTCCCCCGTGGTAATAAGTGACTTCTCACTCTATTCGTTTGACCAGAGCTGGTTGTTTAAAAGAGTATGACATCCCTTCCTACTCTCTTTCCTCCTCTCTTGCCATGTGATGATGCTCCCCTTCACCTTTCACCATGAGTGAAAGCTTCTTGAAGCTCTCATCAGAAGCAGATGTTGGCCCTGTGCTTCTTGTACAGCCTGCAGAAGAGTGAACCAAATAAACTCCTTATTTTATAAATTAGCCAGCCTCTGGTACTCCTTTATAACACCACAAAAAAAATGACTGAGAGACATATCACCTATCTTATGTGACCCATAGCTCCTGTATATGGGGTGCCTACTATTATGATTCTAAGGTCTTTCTCTACAGTAACTCATCTTCTGCAATTCGGGAGAAAAACTCTCAGATTAATGAAAGAAATTCAGAACATCCCTTCCTGCCAGCACTGACATCACTATCCAGAATAACAAGGGCTAGTGAACATTTGTGAGTTGGGAAGACACGTGTGCAGGGATTGGGGCAGCTCACTAAAGAGAGCACTCAGAGAAAGTAGTTCTTTCTAAAATGAATTCCAGGACAGTCTTCATCAGCCTTAATATTAGGTCTGTGGGTTTCCAAAGAAAACTCACCTGGTGATTAGTACCTTGGGCCAACCAAACCCAGCAGTAATGCAGACCTTTGCTAATCTTGAATTACCCTTTTGAATGGGCTGGACTATCATTTAACCAACCTCCACATTCCTTAGTTATCAACAGGCTCTTGGGGGATCACAACAGCTGAGAAACTATGAAAAGAAACACCTGGGAAATGGTATCTGGACTTCAGAGTTTAGAAAGGAAAAGGCTATCCTTGAATCATTGGATTCAGTGTTTTCAGGTCCTTTAGGAGCCATTAGGAGCCACTGGTATTAGCTGGTACTGAACATTCAGGTCCTCACAAATTCAAGGATGCCTCTTTTTTTCTTTTTTTCTTCACAGATGAAACTCTAAACAAAATTATCTTTAATTTTAATGATTCCTTTTTTCTTTAAACAGGAAAAGTCAACTCCAGCCATAAGCTCTCCCTTGAATCCTCTGCGGAAATTCCCACAACAGAATACAAGTGCCTCTGTTCAAGATAAAGATAAACACATTTATGGAACTGGTTTCCTTTGGTCTCTTCCTTCTGGGATAGGGCAAGACTGAAAGATTTATGGAGTCAGATATCTTCTCTTGCCTTAGGGTTACTAGATGAATGTGTTTTTCCATCAAAACAAGGAAACCCACTCTCTTATACATAGCTCTTATGTTCTATTTTTAATGACCTAAACATTTCCAATATCTCACCAAACAAAAGAACCTCAGAGGGAACAGGACAACCAAAACCTAATAATAGTATTCATGGTAACTGGGAAATACACTGCCTTAATGAAATCACCCTGTGCCACACCAGTGTTCCTCAGCCATCATAGCAATTGGTAAGTAAGATGAATTTGTTTAATTTTTGTAGGGTGTTCTTTTTCTTTGAGGCTCTAGCAAGAAAATGACTTTGATATTATCTTATTTAGCCATCAGGAAGTCACCTCCCAGAATGAAAAATCATGTTTGGCCCACTTGGTTATCTTCATAGTTGAAAAGGGACTATCTAATTAAATAGTTTCTTTTAAATTAAATTATGTTTAGCATAATTTCTACCATTCAAAAGGCTCAAAAAACAAAGAGTGAAAAGTAAACTTTTGCTGCCAAAGAACTGTTATCCTCCAAAATATACAAAGAACTCTTAAAATTTAACAACAAGGAAATGAACAACCTGCAAAAGACTTGAATGGATACCTCACCAGAGAAGATATACAGATAGCAAGTAACCATATGAAAATATGCTCAACATGTATTGCTGAGAAATATTAAGTCTACCCTGCCCCTGTGGCTCCCTTGTGGAGAATACCTTTTAGTTTGTAAATAATGGTAAGTGGATAACAGCTGCCTACTTGGTATATTTTTGAGTTATGAGTAAATACAGACCACCTGTTTGTTAATAATAATTACCTGTTAACAGAGAATAACTACATGGATCAGAATCTGCTCAGGGCCTTCAGCCTAGAATGCTGTCAGCCCCTGAGGCTCTCAGCTCGATAGGCTGCTGGGCCCCCGAATAGACCCACTTTGTGGTTCTATCTGGGTGTCTGCCTCTCATTTCCTTCAGTGCCGCCTGGGTGGGGGTCTCCCGGCCAAGCTGGTTCTCAGTGATGTATGTCATCTGGGAATTGTAAATTAAAACAAGGAGGCCCAGCACCAGTGGCTCACGCCTATAATCCTGGCACTTAGGGAGGCCGAGGTGGGCAGACAGCTTGAGCTCAGGAGTCCGAGACAAGCCTGGGCAACATGGTAAAAACCCTTTTTACAAAAAAATAAATAAATACAAAAAGCAGCTGGTCATGGTGGCATGGGCCTGTGGTCTCAGCTGCTTGGAAGGCTGAGGTGGGAGGATGGCCTCAGCCTGGGAGGTCGAGGCTACAGTGAGCTGTACCTCTGCACTCCAGCCTGGGCAACACAGCAAGACCCTGTCTCAAACAAAATAATGAAACAAAAACAAGGAGATACCACTACACACCTATTAAGATGGCCAAAATTCAAAACACTGAAAACACCAAATGCTGGCAAGTATGTGGAGCAACAGAAATCCTCATTTATTGTGGGTAGGAGTGTACAGTCACTTTGGAGGAGAGTTTGGCAGTTTCTCACAAAACTAAATTTACGATACAATACAGCAATCACACACCTTGTTATTTACCTGAGTTTAAAACTCATGTTTACACCAAAGCCTGCACAAGAATGTTTATAGCAGCTTTATTAATAATTGCCAGAATTTGGAAGCAACCAAGATGTATTTCAGTAGGTGAATGGATAAATGTGGCATATCTATACAATAGAACATTATTCAGCACTGAAAAGAAATGAGCTATCAAGCCATTAAAAGACATGGAGGAATCTTAAATGCATATTACTAAGTGAAAGAAGCCAGTCTGAAAAAGCCACATACTGTATGATTCCAACTATATGATGTTCTAAAAAAATGGAAAATTATGGAAACAGTAAATAGATCAGTGTTTGTTAGGGGTTAGGTAGAGGAAGGGATAAATAGAGCACAGAGGATTTTTAGGGTAGTGAAACTATTCTGTATGATTCTATAATGGTCAATACATGTCATTATACATTTATACAAAGTCATAGAATGTACAACACCAAGACTGAACCCTGATGTAAATTCTGGGCTTCTATAATGATGTGTCAATGTCAGTTCATCAGTTGTAACAAACGTTATCACTCTGGTGTAGGGTTTTGATAGTCAGGAAGGTTAAGGGTTGGGGGCAGGGAGATGGGAACTCTTTACCTTTTGCTCAATCTTGCTGTGAACCTAGAACTGCTCTTTAAGAAAGTCTATAAAAAAATAAAAACAAGGAGTGAGATGCTTGCAAAAAAAAGAGAACCTTCGTCCTTCCCCCTAACTCCACCACCCTATCTCTTAGGTGACCAGTCCCCAACATCCAGCAGGATGTTTTAAATCCAGAGATATTTCAAAGACTTCATCTAGAAATCTTGCTGATTAAACCACCAAACCTTTGTTCACAATTGACTAATTCGAAGTTCAATGTCTTCTATTTCCTCTTTTATTTTCTTTGGTAATGCTCTGATGGGTTAGGGAGCAGTGAAACGGTCAACAGGTAGTAATTTCAGGGTATGAGAGTCAAGGAACATGCATAATCCATCACTGAGGAACTCCCTGTGATAACTGGGAGAAACCTCTAAGAACTACACCTACAATTGATAGAGCCAACTGAGACCGATGCCAAGGAGCACGGCAAGCCTTAGATAAAAAATGGTTGAAGTCGATGTTTCTCTTACCCTTTCAGGTACTCCCTCCTCTTCCCCCAGACAAAAACTCTTCAAATTAATGTGTTTTCTCTTCTAGATCATTTTTTATTTTCATTCAACAAATACTTGTTATTGAATATAGGGAGGAAGAGAGAAATGGAAGAGTTGAGGATGATTCCAAGGTTTTTAGTCGAGGCAACTGGAAAGGTGAAGTTGTCATTTCCTGCGATGGGGAAGGCTGTTTGGGTAGCTTTGCACTGTGTCAACTTGGCTAAGCTGGGACTATGTTTCCTAGAGTTCCCTTTCCTCTGGACCTGTCTCCTGAACTAGACTCATAACATCATGAGTATGGTATGATTCTGGGGTAGGGCTGGCCAAAAGAGAAATTTTTATGAGATCTGGAAGTCATGATTGAAGCAGCAGCCATTACATTCTTTTTTTTTTATTGCACTTTAGGTTCTGGGGTACATGTGCAGAACATGCAGGATTGTTGCATAGGTACATACATGGCAATATGGTTTGCTGCCTCCATCATTCTTAAGGTCGGTGTCAGGCACCAGGTACCACTGCAGCTCACACACATCTCTGATCTACTGGCTCACATTGATGGGAGCTGGGGAGTAGGCAGTAGCTGGGCCCCCAGCTCCCCCAGCTCCCCCAGCTCCCCCAGCTCCCACTGGATATTCTCCTTCAGCTTTTCTGAGTCCTGGCCCAGGTGCCTGTGTAGCTCCATAGCAAAGGGAGTCAGCTCCTTCTGCAAGTCACCTGAATCGTCAAGGTTAGAGGCAATGAGAGCCAGATTCAGGTTTGTCCTTGCTGGTTCCAGTTAGTCTTTATGTGTTCTAGATGGCCCTTGTTCTCTCGCTTCATGTCCAGCTTTTCTTAAATGCTGCCTGCTCTACTGACCCGCAGTGGTATCAGGCTCACGCCCAGATGCAGAGACAATAGCCCTGCATAGACTTCTTCACCAGCTTCCTTTTGTGATCCCTGGTTAATGACTTTTCTCCAATCCTCCAATTGTCCTCTTCTACATATTTACTTCCCTAGGGTCTCCTGTGATTTATGGGGTCTGGTCACTATAAGCAAATGTAATTCCATATTACTTACAGTGATTCCAATTCCTGTTTGAACCACACCAATACACCGCCAAAGGAGCAAGTTTGGGTAGGAGATAAAGAATCCAATTTGGACATGTTAAATTGAAAATTCCCGTTCAGCAGTCAGGAGGAGATTTTGAATAGGAAGCTTGAGGTTATGAGTCTGTAGTTCAGGGGAGAGGTCCAGGCTGGAGCTATGTATTTGGAAACCATTAGGGTGTAGATGGTACCTAAAGCCATAAGACCAGATCAGTTCCTCAAATGACTGAGCATAAATAGAGAAAAAAATGGTCTAAAGAACAAGCCCAGGGATGCTGTTACATTAAGAAAGCAAAATAAAGTGCAGATAACACACTCTGAAAGAACAAATACTAAATGAAGACCAAAGATATGTTTTTGAAATGAGCAAAGGTTCTTAACTGTTAAATAAATCTAGAAAAATTTTAAATGGTTATTGACATTTACCAGGCAGATGAACAAAAATATCTTTGCTAGTTTATTTTTTAAAAGATAGCTTCTGAAGATCTAATGATGTTTTTGTTTGCATCTCTCCCACTGGCCACGGGCTCTCTTTATTAATCAGGTACAATGGCAGATTTAGAGCATTAGCAACGTAATTCAGGGCCAACCATAACAGCCATCGCAGTAAAAATTAAAATAACATTTTAAAAATCGCACCTGTCACTTGAACCATCCTAGAAATTGAGGTGTAAAGCATTTTGTGGTTTAGAGATTGCTGCTTTATTTCTCTAGACCTGGTTTTGTGATACCACAGGGTGGTGGCTCTTAATCAGGGATGATTTTGTTCCCCAGGGAACATTCAGCAATGTATGGAGACATTTTTGATTGTCATAAATGGGAGGGGCATATAGTGAGTAGAGGCCATAGATGCTAGTAAAAATCCTACAATGGACAGGACAGCCCCATGACAAATGGGAATAATAGAGAGAGGGAGAAACCCTGTCTTAGGATGTGGCTACTTAGAGAGCAGAATGAAAGTCTTAACAGAACAAAATCCAATTTGATTTACTCTTCAGTAAAATGGTTAAAGGATGGGCAACTGGAAGAAAGGGAAGTGGGATAGAGTTTGAGAAAAGAAAAAGAGGGAAAAATAAGAAGGGGGAAGATTAATATGCTGTGCAGCACTTATAGGTTGTGAGATGCTCTTAAATCCAATAAACAACTCTTAGCAGATGTGGAAGCACTGAATGATGTAGGAGGCTATGGAAAGTGATCTTCACTCAGTCTCAGAGCTACAATGTTACCTAAGGTTTGCTTTACTACAGCTGGGGCCTGATCACAGGAGAGATACAGTGACAGAACAAGTGGTGGAGGGTTAACCAGGAGGCAACAGTATCTTCACCTTCTGCAGTCTTTGGGCCCTGTATTTTAAAATTCTCTGCTAGTCCCTCTAATTAATGGCAGCAGGGAAGAGGTGGCAAAGACCTAGACCTAGACCTCAATGGGTATAGAACAAAGTAGTTTGCTAATTGTAAATTAGGACAATTATCTTGCAATTAATTGAAATCTCTTATTCCTCTAGCAAATTTTAGCCTGTCCATGAGCTTTCTCAGCTTGTGCTATTCTCTGCTGAGCTGCTATAGGGGAGAGCTGCAGTTGAAGTTCTTATAATTAACCAGTGTACTCATTAGCATGCTTGGAAGGTTTGAAGAATGGTGTGCACTCAGAGAAATTAAAAAAAAACCCTCATATTGTGGAAATGCCTGACAATTAGGCAGCTCAAGTGAAGGGGATGGCCAAGCCATCATAAGCACTGTCAGGCCTAGTAATGCATGTCGGAACACACACACAGGTTCACAGCCTCTTCCACTGTACCTGTGGCCCATGCAGCCTTGGGGTCTTCCCTCTGGGGAGTCAAGAGTGGGTCACATCCTCCATTTTTGGTCTTGTTGGCTTTAATACATGAAAAAAAAACCTAACATGAAATTGCCCATTTCACTTAGATGGAATACAATTTCACTTCTCCATATGCCTGGATATATGACAGAGCACATTATCTACATAATTGAGAATGAATGGGGCCAGGCATGGTGGCTCACACCTGTAATCCCAGCACTTTGGGAGGCCGAGGCAGGTGGATCACTTGAAGCCAGGAGTTTGAGACCAGCCTGGCCAACACGGTGAAACCCTGTCTCTACTAAAAATACAAAAATTAGCCAGGCGTGGTGGTGCACACCTATAGTCCCAGCTACTTGAGAGGCTGAGGTAGGAGGATTGCTTGAACCTGGGAGGCAGAGATTGCTGTGAGCCAAGATTGCACCACTCTACTCCAGCAGCCTGCACAACAGAGCAAGACTCTGTCTCAAAAAAGAAAATTGAATGAATG
Organism: Leontopithecus rosalia; assembly: GCA_028533165.1. Taxonomy (NCBI): domain Eukaryota; kingdom Metazoa; phylum Chordata; class Mammalia; order Primates; family Cebidae; genus Leontopithecus; species Leontopithecus rosalia. The sequence goes on along the minus strand of JAPYYA010004974.1, from coordinate 924 downwards.
GCTGAATTTTTCCCCACTTACCTTCAGCCCTAAATGTAGCTAATGCTGCCGGTTCCCTGTCCATCTCCCCTTGGCACTAGCCATTCCGTACATACAAAGAGTCTTACTGCAAGCACCTGTCACTATGAGGGTATCCTTGAGCCACATCAGCATGGCCCTTGTATGTAGCAACCAGAAGTGTCAGGGAATAATGCTTCTAGGACTGTCCTCAGTCAATGAGAAAGAGAAGTGGATGAATAAACACCCCAGCTTCCTTGCCTCTAGAACAGAACAATCTCAGACTTATTCTGTACTGACTTCCATGGTCCCCAGCATGGACCGGTTGTCCAGAGCTGCTTGTGCTCAGGAATACAGCTTTCTTTGTCTTTTTTTCCCAACCCTGACTCAGGTCACCAGTGTTTCTCAGGATTAGCACCCAAAGAAACTACTCCCACTCAAACCTCTCCTCCGGGAATGCTTTTGGGGAAACCCAACTGAAGACACCGGTAATTCACCAAATGAAGACCAAGTCCATCCCATGGCAGGGCAGACAGATACACCACTCTAGTAAGTGAGATTAATCCTGGGATATCAGCTGAGGGAGGGGAAGAATTTGGATCACACTTACAGATTGAAAAAACAGGCTGTGGAGTAGTTATCACCAGAAAAGCATTATTGACCTTGTCCAAGAAAACAAATAAAAACAAACAAACAAACAAACTGGGAGATTTCAAAGCAACAAAGTTATGGAAAACAATGTCCCATAAATTACCAGGGACTGAATGATAGCCCTGCAAATCCGTCATAAGGGCTTTAGTTAAGGTCTACAGTTTACTGTAATCATTGAAAATTTATTGCCATCACCTGGAGCAATTGTTCTCACCCTTATCAGATGCAAATCACCTTGGAGAAATGAATGGTTTCATGTCTCTCTACCATCCTGAA